>JADBJO010003494.1:215000-235000 GCA_016801955.1 Conus betulinus
CGGGTTCCAAATTGTTCTCAAATGTAGTATTATGCATGGTTTTCTTTTATTTTCTAGCCAAACCACATCAGTATAATCGTAATCCGATATCAGGCCAGAGATTTTAACATAACTTATTCAGAACTTTGTAATTTTTTGAAACACTTTTTTCTATCTCCTGTATTTGTTCAATCTCACCAATTTTTCTATGCCTTTAATATTTATATTTTATCTAATCATATCTGCCAAAATTCAGCACAAATTAGAAAAACCTTAGGAGAAAGTGTTTCGCTTTGACGACACCCTCGTTCAGTTGTGAACCACGGTTGTTGTTGTTCCATTCACTATCGCTGTTGCTTTAATATTTTCATAGTTTTGATCCATTGACATACCCTCGCTAGAACCTCATGAATGTAAGACTTTGTACATAAATTGGAATCAAAAGCTTTATCACAATCTAAACACCCAGCAAGTTGCGCTTTTGTGGAGGAAGTGAATTATATCATAAACTGTTTTAATTACATCCTTATATGTCTACCATGTTGTGTGTCTTATTGTCAGGCGTGGAGATGGTGGGCCCATCAAAACGTGTGTTCACGGGGATAGGCATAGTGGGTGTCTGGGCCTTGGGCATGCTGGTCCTGACCCTTTTGCCTACTGGATCAGATACTGGAAAACTCTGCAAATGGCCGTCTCTGCCTTCCCGCTCTTTTTCTTCTCCTATTACTGGTGGGTATGGAGCTTTGCACGTGCGACATGTGTGTGTGTGTGTGTGTGTGTGTGTGTGTGTGTGTGTGTGTGTGTGTGTGTGTGTGTGTGTGTGTGTGTGTGTGTGTGTGTGATATTTGGTAGCATCAGCCGAAGAAAAACAATTTTTAATGTATGAATTGACTTCAAAACTGACACCCTCCATAGAAGCCTGATGATTTTCTTTTACTCCAGTGTTGAACGAAATTTTTTATCTGAATAAACGTCTCTGTAAAATTATTCTCACATACCCTTGCAAAACATTCGGTAAACTATACGTCTATTTTTTTTTCCCTATTGATTCAGGTTCCAAATTGTTCTCAAATGTAGTATTATGCATGGTTTTCCTTTATTTTCTAGCCAAACCACATCAGTATAATCGTAATCCGATATCAGGCCAGAGATTTTAACATAACTTATTCAGCACCTTTGGAATTTTTTTAAAACACTTTTTTTAACTTGCAAAGTGTATCAGGCACAATCATATCGATACACGTTTGTATTGCAAATTATTTCAGGTACGGTGTGCACACTGAATCGGTGTGTTGTGTGCTGTGAAAGGCACGATGCAAACTGTGTATTGTAGTATTGTAAACTGTTGTAGGCACCGTGTGCATGGTAAACTGTTTTATGCTGCGTCAGGCTCGAGATGAACTGTAAACCGCTGTGTTGTACGCCGTGTCAGGCACGATTTCAACATGGTAAACTGTTGCGTTGTAAGCTGTTTCAGGCACAATGCGAACTGTGTATTGTAATGTTGTAACTGTGATGTTGGCTGTAAATTGCTGTGTGTTGTGCGTTCTTTGAAACATATGTAAACTGTCCACCATTGTTTCAGGCACGATATGTGCTGTAAACTGTTGTCTTGTGTACTGTTTCAGGCACGACACTAACTGTAAACTGTTGTTCACTACAATCTTTTTAAGCACGATTAGAATAGCAAACATTTCGAACTGTGTACAAATTCATTCAACACGATACAACTGTTCACTATCGTGTATTAGAATGTTTTAAGCACGATTAAAAGTGCCGACAGTTGAATTGTGTATTGACCAATTCAACACGTCATGAACTGTAAACTGACGTGCAATTCACAACGTCAACCGTGTAACCTGTCAGGTTGGTTCCGGAATCTCCTCGCTGGTTGCTACGGAAAGGCCGAGTACAGGAAGCGGAAGCCATTGTCCGCCATGCTGCTCGCGTCAACAGGGGGTGAGTTACCTCCCGTCTTGTTTGGTGACGAGACGCCGGAATGCGAGGAGACCAAAGGGGAGTCGGTGTTGATATTACGGCGTCACCCGCGGCTGATGATCAAATATTTGTTCGTCATCTATAATTGGTGAGCTGGGATCATTAGTCTTGTCGTCTCCTTCCTTATCTTCTGTACCATCTCTCTTTTCTTTTCTTCGTCGAATACTATGCTTTTGAGCCGTTTGGTGCACATATTTCGCCCCAGTCACGTTTACCCAACTGCTGTCACTAAAGTCCTACTGAGACACCAAAGATTCAGCTAGGTACTAACTGTGTCGAGGTATCTGTAATAGTTTTGGGAGGTAGACCAAGAGGTTTCCAGTCCATTCTTATGCAGATCCGCACGTGTAATGCAACGACAACTGGTTAACAGCGATGGGGACTGTCCTTCTCATGTATTCTTCTGGGTCACCGTTGCTGTTGTATGTTGCTATTAATCCAGTGTTTTTTTATGGGTTAATCGTTTCCATTCCACTACCGGTTAAGTACATCCCTTTATATAGCTATATTTACTCTTGGATTGCTGGGTTGCTCGCTCTCCTCGTTCATTGAACTAAAGCTTCTTGTCCTGGCAGGTTTGTGAGTAGCCTGACGTTCTATGGGCTGAACCTGAACGTGGGCAGCCTGAGCGGCAGTGTCCACCTCAACTTCCTGCTGGCTGGGGTGGTGGAGCTGCTGTCCTACAGCCTGTGCATCGTCCTGTTGGACAAGGCTGGGCGCCGCGCCCTCAACGCCGTGCTCATGCTGCTGGCCGGGCTCATGTGCACCGCCACCGTGCTGCCCGTGCTGTATGCCCCGCCTGGTGAGTGGTCATGTCTGGAGAAAGGCAGCAGCTGAGAAGACAAGACAAGACAGGACAGGACAGGACAAGAGAAGACAAGACAAAATCAGATCAGACCAGAATGACCAGACCAGGCCGGACAGGTTAGTACAGGATAAGACGGGACGGGACGGGACAGGACAGGAGAAGGCGAGACAAGACAAGAAGGAAGGACAGGAAGGGCAGGACAGAACAAGACAGGACAGGACAGGGCTAGACAAGGAAGGACAGGACAAGACAAGACAGGACAGTACAAGACAAGACAAGACAGGACAAAACAACGAAGGGACATGACAGACAGGCAAGAGAGAACCAGAGAGAACAGGACAGGACAAGAAGGGCAAGACAGGACAAGACAGGACAAGAGAGAGAACAGGACAGGACAAGAGGGCAAGACAGGACAAGACAGGACAGGACAAGACAGGACAGGACAGGACAGGACAAAACAAGACCAGACCAGAGCAGACCAGACAAACTCTTTTATAACAAGGGTAATACATAAGCAATTAATTACACGCGCTTTTTTTTTTTTTTCTTTTTTTTTTTTTTTTTTTTTGACATCGATCAAAAAAAGTGCCTGCACAAAAAAGGAAATATCAGAATACATAATATATAAATAATATCGATGAAACTTCACACACTTCCATCTTACATACAATGATATTGATGAAACTTAACACGCTTCTCTACATAATGCTTTAAGTACTCAATACCTTCCCAACCTAGCCCCCTTTCCAAACATCTTAAGCGTACGTTTTCACAAACGCACACTTCATGTGTGTGTGTGTGTGTGTGTGTGTGTGTGTGTGTGTGTGTGTGTGTGTGTGTGTGTGTGTGTGTGTGTTGCGGGTGGCGAGATACAGAGAGAGAAAGGCAGGCAGACAGAGACAGAGAGCGAACGTACACACACTACATCGAAGACAATGAAATGCAGTCAAGCGATCTCACCAACGTAAAAAAACTATCATATTCAGTCAACTTGACCAGTTCATCGCTTTGCTTTACAATAACAGATGAAAAATCTAGCATCTATTTACAAGCATGCTGCGTTGTTGTGTTGTTATTGCTGTTGTTGTTGTTGCTGCTGCTGCTGCTGCTGCTTCTGCTGCTGCTGCTGTTGCTGCTGATGATGATGATACTGTTGCTGGCGATGTTGTTGTTGTTGTAGTGTAGTTGTCGTCGTTTTTTTTTTTTTTTTTTTTTTTGTCTTTGTGTTCTGAAAGGATTTTGGAAACGCTGTTTGAAAATATTGAAACTGGATATTTCTTTAGGCAGTTGGGGTAATCTGTTTCAGTATGTACCGCTGCTGTACACGAAGATTTGGTTTGTAAGGTCAAGTCTGGACAGAGGCATTATTAACTTATTGTATTGTACCTGTTGTCATTCGTCCAGGTAACTCATTACAAGAGAGGCGCAGTTCCCAGCTGCCATGTTATGCATAAACATAGCCTGGTTGTGTTTCGAGTTTTCGCCTTAGGGGAATTACGTGTAAAGACTTACAATCTTGAAGAGTCAATGAACTAGGAGTTTAGAGAACTGAGTTTAATGCACGCTTGTGTAGTCACGCTGAGGGTTTTCAAATACTTGAGCTGATTGAATCCCACAGAGTGGAAGTGTTATCTGTAACTGACTGTATGTGGGCATGAAAACATCTTTTTGAAGCGTGTGTGTTCAGAATTATGTTCATCTTGACCTTTAATCAATTTTGGAGACAATCGTTTGCATAGGTCAGCAGTGTGTAGGATCATGATAAGTTGGTGCCAATAACCACGCCCAGAACTTGTGTGTTTTGAGTTCTTCATTTTTTTTTTACATTAGAAACATGTATGTAAAATAAATCAGTTGGCATCTTTTAGTTATGGACATGAATTTAGATTTTTGTTTTTCACTGTGAAAGACTTATGATCGATATCCACCTACGTGACGACATTGTTTATACTTTCTTGAAGATTTGATGTCAAAACCTGCAAGCAAGAGTGGTTGCAATGCACATTTATATATCATCAGCAAATAATTCGCTGTCAGATTTGTACACAGCTTCAAGTCACAGCTGTAAATAAAGAATTATGGGACCAAGAACCGATCCCTGTGGAACACCATGTTTTACTGCTGCACATTTTTATTTGGAAGAATTAACACAAACTAACTATGTCGACTTAATAGAAAGAAAGACATGGATTATAGTACTTTCAGGTGGGCCACATAAAGCGAGCTTTTCTTTTTTTACGAGGAAAGGGGAGTTTCTTACATCAAAAAGTTTAGGTAGATCAATTAAGACAACTCTGTAAGTTCACTCCTATTAACGTTTGAGAGCCGTTTGTCAACCATTTGCGGAAGAGCTGTATGTTAAGAAAATTTTCCGCTAACACCTGACTGCTTACGATGAATTAAACTAAATATATGTAAAGGGGCTAACTCAACATTTTTGGATGTTTGTCGAGCGGTTCAGAAAGGTCTGACAATGTGGAAAGCAGTCTTTAGTTAACAAGGAATGGACCGATCGCCAGCTTTGTACAGCAGATTCTCCTTTGCTTGTTTTAAGCATTCCAGAAAACACCCTTTTTCTCTACACATAGATAATAGCTGATAGATGATATATGTAAGTAAAAGAGTCCGTTGTCAAGTGGTGCCGACAACTTAATTACGTTGAGATCTGACTCATAAACGCGTTTGGTTTTCAACTGTTTTTGACACAGTCTGCGCGTGTATACTTCAGGTATTGTCATATAAGGAACAGACACAGTAAGTCATTTTTTTATGGCAGAAGGGAGGCAGGTGGTGGATGGAAAGAAAGAGGAGCTACGGTAGTGACAGTCGGAGAAGGGAGTGGGTGTGTAAACGGTGTGCACGTGCGTTGGAGCTGGCATGCACGAGTGGAAGCCTATGGACTTGTATAGAGAAACACAATGATTTTGTGTTAATAAGGGTAAAAGGTTCATGCTTGTGTGGGCTCGAGGAATGTGGCAGATCTTAAACTGGTTTAGGTTTCTGTGTTATCACGTGCTACGTCGGCAATGATGAAAACGCACAGAGCGCTAGTATGACAGCTTGGCCACATTAGTATGTCATGATGTTGGTCTGACTGGCGGTGCCAGTAGGACAGCTTGGCCACACTGGGAATGTCATGACGTTGGTCTGACTGGCGGTACCAGTGTGACAGCTTGGCCACACTGGAATGTCATGACGTTGGTCTGACTGGCGGTACCAGTGTGACAGCTTGGCCACACTGGAATGTCATGACGTTGGTCTGACTGGCGGTGCCAGTGTGACAGCTTGGCCACACTGGAATGTCATGACGTTGGTCTGACTGGCGGTGCCAGTAGGACAGCTTGGCCACACCAGTATGTCATGACGTTGGTCTGACTGGAGCAACCATGGCATAGAGTGTTCTGCATCAGACGTACGTTGTGTGCAGCTGGTGCTTCAATGCACAGAGTTGTGCTTTACGATGTGATGAAATAAAGTGGGGCTGGATGCAGATAGAACCTTTGTATGAACGGGCAAGGAAAGAGAGTATAAGAAAGTGGAAGATAGGCGACAGACAGTGGAAAATGCCAGGAATAGAGGATAGAAACAGCAAATGTTCTGGATGTTGTTGTCATATGCACAGTGTTTACGATAGTCCAGTACGCCGTTTTAATTGACTGTTTTTTTTTGTTTGTTTGTTGTTGCTGTTGTTGTTGTTGTTGTTGTTGATTTTTGCACACTTTAGTTTTCTTTCCAAATTTTGAGCGATGAAATAACGCCAAACTTGATCGTATAACTTCTGTTTTGATACATTCATATCATGTCGTCTCGTCTTTCATGTTTGGAGAAATTAGTGATCCGTACTGACACTTATAACGATGACTCCGATAAGCGCTTTCACAGCCGATGTTGGCTGGGGGGGGGGGGGGGGGGGGGGGGGGGGGGGGGGGGGGGGGGGGGGGGGGGGGGGGGGGGGGGGGGGGGGGGGGGGGGGGGGGGGGCATCACAATGGATAACAACGATGACAGTGTGAAGAGCTTTTACAGTAAGTGATGTTACAATGGTGCTGGTGTGTGTCAGATCTGCCATGGATGACGATAATGACAGTATGAAGAGGGTTTAGAGCCAGTGACGGCACTGTGGCTTTGGGGGTGCTTCAGATTGCCATAGATGGATGACAATGATTTCAGTATGAAGAGGATTTACAGTCGGTAACGTCACTGTGGCTTTGAATTGTGTCAGACATACCATGGATGACGATGATGACAGAATGAAGAGGGTTTACAGTCGGTGACGTCACTGTGGCTTTGAATTGCGTCAGACATACGATGGATGACGATGATGACAGAATGAAGAGGCTTTACAGCCGGTCACGGCACTGTGGCTTTGGGGTGTGTCAGATCCATCATGAATGGGTGACAATCATGACAGAAAGAAGAGGGTTTAGAGTCAGTGACATCACTGTGGTTTTGGGGTGTATCAGATCTGTCATGGATGGATGACAATGTTGACGGCATGAAGAGTTTTTGGAGTCGGTGACGTCACTGTGGCTTTGAGGAGTATCAGATCTGCAGTATATGACAACGATGACGGCATAAAGAGGGTTTAGAGTCGGTGACGTCACTGTGGTTTCGGGGTGTGTCAAATTGCCATAGAATACAATGATGACAGTATGAAGGGGGTTGAGACCCGATGACGTCACTGTGGTTTCGGGGTATGATGAATTGCCATAGAATACAAAGATGACAGTATGAAGGGGGTTGAGACCCGGTGACGTCACTGTGGTTACGGGGGGTGTCGAATTGACATAGAATACAATGATGACAGTATGAAAGGGGTTGAGACCCGATGACGTCACTGTGGTTTCGGGAGGGTCGAATTGCCATGCATTACAATGATGACGTATGAAGAGGGTTTAGAGCCGATGCCATGGATGACAGTGGTGACAGAAATGAAGAGGGTTTACAGCTGGTGATGTCACTGTGACTTTGGGGTGTGTGTATGTCAGACCTGCAGTGGCTGACAGTGCTGCTGGCGATGATGGGCAAGCTTGGCATCTCGGGGGCCTTCGCCATTATCTGGGTGTACTCCTCCGAACTGTTCCCCACCCTCATCAGGAACTCCGGCATTGGAATCAGCTCTGTCTGTGCCGGCATGGGGGCGGTGCTGGCCCCCTACATTGCTAATGTGGTCAGTGTGTATGTGTGTGTGTGTGTGTGTGTGTGTGTGTGTGTGTGTGTGTGTGTGTGTGTGTGTGTGTGTGTGCGTGTGTGAGTGTGTGTGTGCGCGTGTGTGTGTGTGTGTGTGTGTGTGTGTGTGTGTGTGTGTGTGTGTGTGTGTGTGCGTGTGTGAGTGTGTGTGCGCGTGTGTGAGTGTGTGTGTGTGTGTGTGTGTGTGTGTGTGTGTGTGTGTGTGTGTGTGTGTGTGTGTGTGTGACAGAGAGAGAGAGAGAGAGAGAGAGAGAGAGTGCCTGTCTGGATAGATGTCTACATGTGGCGATGAGGCGTCTGGTGAACAAGGGCAGACACTGCTAACAGAAATTTCACAGCGCCCGTCCACTCAACAGACAGCAAGACGTCAAACAAAGAGTGAGCACAAAGTCCCATACATAATGCAAATCGGTGAAGCTTTTCAATTAACACCATCACAACAAGCAGGAGCATGACCTAAAAGAAGGTCATCGTCCAGGGGACTCAGGAGTCTAAGCATTCTGAAGGGTGGTACGGTAACTCAAAGCTCAAATGGGGCGGGAGTGGGTGTGTGTGTGTGTGGAGAGAGAGAGAGAGAGAGAGAGAGAGAGAGAGAGAGAGAGAGAGAGAGAGAGAGAGAGAGAGAGAGAGAAGAAGGGAACAGGCCCAAAAAGAAATGCTTCCCAAAAAAGCTGCACGAAAAATTGTTGAAAAATCACGCCCCACGCATACGGGAGCTCTGTCTTGCATGCCTCAAATCATAATACATCCATAGAACACCAAAGAACTTTCCAAATGGAAAAAAAAAACAGATTGTGTCTCAAAGCTCTTCAATGCCCCAAACTCCCCAACTCGAAAGGAGCCACAAAGAATGAGCTAATCCAGGGAGTAACTTCACCGAAATCCTGATGCAGGATTTATTCACAACCAAAGATAAACTTATTGGGCTCATGTGTAGCTTCCACTGGCCACAATGAACTTCACAATTGAAAAAAAAAATAAACAAACAAACAAACAAACAAAAACAGGCAACCTCTTGTTTGAAGATCAATTATCAGGAAGCCACAGTCCCAGCCTATAAACTCAGTTACAATGTTCTGTTGTAGTGTTTTCCTTCAGTCCACACACAAAAAGTTGTTGTTGTTGTTGTTGTTTTCAACATACATCTCGAGGGGGACTCCACAAGTCCTCTTCAAGGTTGAGGACCAAAAGTTCCATTTATTCCCCCGTAACCACTCAGTACACATGTGCCTTGCTACTCTCGATTCACCATGCCTTCATAATGCCACAGCGTGAAGAAAACGAATGGCGTGATCAAACCCCAGTATTGCTACATTTTTTTTTTTTTAATTCAAATTTTCTTTCCATCTGGTCTTCATCATCTCTGCCAAGTTGTTCCTTGTCACAATAAGAGCAACGTTTCAGTCTCGCACAAGGACGAATCAACGCATCGCCGATGGAGAAAGACAGGACAAAGTAAGGCACTAACACCAAATAATGAATGAACGACAGATGAAGTGACCTTCCAGCTGAGCCAGCCGACTGACCAAAAGAGTTGACAACAAAACAACTACAACAACAACAACAACAACAACGACCTACTTTTGCAGACGCAGGTGATGGGAGGAGGTGCGGCTTTGGCAGTACCCTTAGTGATCTTCGGGGTGGCCTCCATAGTGGCTGGCCTGCTGTTGCTGCTGCTGCCGGAGACCCTCCACAAGCGGCTGCCCGACACCATTGAGGACGCCTTGATTCTTTTCAGGTAAGTCTGCTGTTTTTTTTTTAGCTATGCCGACTGGTTTTCTTCAGGTATGCCGACTGATTTTCTTCAAGTAGGTTGACTGTTTTCTGTAGGTATGCCGACTGGTTTTCTTCAGGTATGCCGACTGATTTTCTTCAGGTATGCCGACTGATTTTCGTCAGGTATGTCGACGAGTCTCTTCAGGTAGGCTGACTGATTTTCTTCAGGTGTGCCGACTGATTTTGTTCGGGTATGCCGACTGATTTTTTTTTCGGGTATGCGGACCTTTACAAAAAAAATTGCAACCTGTGACTGGGAAATAGCTATGGCAATCTCAACAACATGAACCATATAGGACAGCACTGACATTATCAAAATTATTCATCACAATACCTTTCTCATGCTGTAGTGTCCGTAGTTGTGCGTCAGTGTGTGGGATCATGTGGGGTGTGTGTGTGTGTGTGTGTGTGTGTGTGTGTGTGTGTGTGTGTGTGTGTGTGCGTGTGTGTGTGCGTGTGTGCGTGTGCGTGTGCGTGCGTGCGTGCGTGCGTGCGTGTGTGTGTGTGTGTGTGTGCGCGCGCGCGCACTTGTTTGTAGATGCATGGTACTTATTGCAATATTCATCTTCTTCTTGTTTCATTTATTTTTTCTTGAACCTTTTACGTATTTGTCATCGCTTAGGGCTTATGATGTAAGATTAAGCACCATAAATGCTCTCATCATTCTTATCATTGTGAAGCAAGGTCAACACTGGGCATTCAAACAAAAGATGATACGCAGAAACGTGTTTCTCTGCAGACACAACTAATACCATGAGAATATTTAGTATTCCTAGTATTCAGCCTTAATAACGACTTCTCAATGGTCACAGCAGTGCGACGGGGTAATACGGACATCGTACATGTTGCTGGGGAATAGAAGTTGGATAGAGAGAATGGGTTGGACAGTGGGGGAAAAGTGGGGGGGGGGGGGGGGGGGGGAGGGGCAATGTTTGGTCTTTGATGTGTATCATGTTTGATGTCTAGGTTTGTCCCTGTACATTAACTGGGAATGTCTTCCGGCAAACCCAAAGAATGACTGGTTTATCAGACTGTGTTTCTCAGTCTGTATACTTTCAGACCTTGCGCATAGTCGTGTATATGCATGAGATGGTGATTATACAGCTTTCCTGTGTTGATGCTTACGTGGGATTGAAAGCAGGCAGAGAATGTGGGTGAGTTCTTCTTTGGGTATGAGTATTTCTTTTCCCCCAGTAGTTAGATCACTATATATTGTCTCTGGATTGTTTCCTCTTAACAGTGACAGTATAACATGCAGTTTATGTTCTCGGAAGTCACAATCATACAAGTTATTACTTGCTGTTTCCTCTGAACAGTCACGGTGTTGCATGCATTTTATTTGTCATAAGTCACAGCAATATATATGACCTGTATGGTTTCCCACCTGTCAGTTACGTGACACCGATTCAATCTTTGAACAGTTTTAGTTTTGCAGTGACAACATTGTAATATATCCGGTCTACACGGCGTGACTTGTGCAGGATCAAAAAACCTGCCGGAGGCACCAAGGATTCCTCGGAGCACATCGTCAAGGTTGGCCCACCGAACAGCCAGTGTGTGTGCCGCTGATGCCAACAACTCCAGGGCCGCAAGAGGGAAAAGACGAAGAGTCAGCGCATGATGTTTGAAAAGGGAGCTAACCTCCCTCAGAGCAGCAACCCACAACAGCTCTTGCCCAGGAACGTTACAGGATTTGTACGAAAACACGTGTGTATACTTTGGTGCGGCAGTGTGTTTCCCAGGCTGTTTGCAAAATAGTCAGAAAAAAAAATCCAAATAATTCTGTCCAGTGTGTGGTTCCAAAATGTCTGAGTTTCACAAACGTACAGGTAAACCATTGTTCACAGTTCACGGACTGTGGGCGAAAAGGGTGCATTTACACAACGCCACCAGAACGACAACACATTGAGATGGGCAGCGAAGATGACCATTTGTAAGTTAGGCGCCAGCGTGATTCGAACTTACAACATTTGACTGCTACCTCAGTGCTTCACCACTGAGCCAACAAGACACCCAACCCGTTTGAAATAAATGCTCACAGCGTCTTCATAATTATGAGTAATAGGAATCCCTTTGTACATGTTTTGTTCATAGATATCTAAAAGTGTCAGCAGTTTGAACACTATTCACTCCACGTTTGTAAAGTCTGATATTTTGTTTTTACATGTGCGAAAAAAAATATATCAACTAGTAGTCGTGTAATTGATTCGGCTGTTTTTTCAGTCCATTCTGGATAAAAGTATCAGATTATCTACACATATCAGACATAACACTGTACTGTCTGATACATTATTTATTTTCAGGAATCATTATCACTCGTTTTCTTCTTCTTCTTTTCTTCTTTCGGAAACATTATTTAGAAATAATCTGAATAAGGTGGGATTTAGTGTATTTCTGTCATGTACGTCTTTGAAAAAAAAATCTTTCTTTGACAAGTCAGTATTGAGATTTGAGGGAAGATACAGCATTGGTGCTCATATTGTTGAAGATTCCTAAACATTTCACTCGAATGACAATCTTATACATATTTAACAAAAGTGCATCGTGCCACACATTGTCAAACGCTTTTAGAAAATCTACAGATCATCAACACAATGCATCATTTATTTCTCAAATAACTTTATGGTTATCTCAAAATTGTTATGTGATCTATTGTTCTTGATTTTCTTCCGAACCGCCTTGCTCTTTCGTTGATAAGTTATTTGTTTCCAGATATGCATTTATTCTCAAATGAGAATACTTTTCCAAGGCCGTCATTGACGGTTATCCTTCTGTGGTTGGTGACGCTCATCTAGTCGCCATTTTGTATACTGATACCATTTCTCCATGCAACTGGACAGTTTCTTGGTGTCAGAATAATGTTGAATAATTACACCAAAAATATCTATCATGTAAGGCAGACTTGTTTTATCATTTTGTTCATGATGATTTATTTGGGTTCAATTTTTTTTTTTTTTTTTTTGCAACCTTTTTTTTTTTTATTTCACCAATACTCGTTGGTTTTATTAAAACAGATCGGTATAAAATCTTTATTTGTAACAATCTGTAAAGGGCATGATTCTGCCCAACTTTTGAGAGCACAGAGTGTGCAGAGGGTTGATCCCTCAAACTGGGATGGGATCGCAGTGAGGGCTAACTTAGCTGGTAGTTTGGAACGTCAGTTAAGATGTCTGGAGACTGTGGTCACTCACTCGGCAGACATGCTGGCTACGGCTGGTGTGCGCAGACTGGTTTTAAAAGGCTAAATGAGAGGCTGGGGAGTCAGCCGTTGGACTTCGACGACGCCGTAACTGGTGTTGCCTTTGCTAAGGAGGGGCTTGAGCCTCCCTTTGACTATGGCTGGTCTGGATGGAGTGGCCAGGAAGACTACGTTGACGCCGAGGAGACAGTCTTGGGGGTCTGTGGCGCCGTAGTTGGTGCTGTCTTTGCTGAGGAGGGTTTAAGCATGTAGAGAGGTTCCCCAGGTGGAAGTCGTTGGCGACAGAGTTGATACATGCCGTATTTTGCCCTAGATACGGAGTCTAAAGGGTCTGTCTTGATGTCACTCCAGGTCAAACTACTTACATGACGGTTGATCCCGTTGTTTGTCGGGCCATGTGGGATAGAATGTCACTTCAAGAGCAGGCGGGTGAAGCCGGATCTGGCCTCATTAGACGCTTCTACAGGTTCCATTTGCGACTCAGGCGTGGCGATAGCCACAAAGGGAGTTTCTGGAAAGTTCTCGTTGAAAGAGGCTGGGTGGCCTATATGCCCCCAGCGTCCTGGCTCTAAGGCCATTTCTTCACTGAGCAGAGTGTGGTGAAGGCTGTGACGCTGATTCCGTTATTCAGGTGTATGTGAATGTAAAGGTATGTTGATGGTTTTTTACTATGATTTGGCTATGTTTTACCTGGAGTGAGTGCAGAGAGTACTATCTCGTTGAAACAATACTGAAGATGAAAGTTTAAAAGCTCTATGTTCTTATATTTCATTGTTCAAACTCCATTATTAACTGGAAATGTGAAATACCAAATTTCCACAGTCATTTATACAACGAACTCTGCAAACTAAGGAGAGGCTGGTGTTTAATAAAAATGAAACTGAAAACAGCAATTCAGTATTATCACAGATTGTGTTGTTAGTAATCAACAAACCGATGCCAGAAAACATAGATTACAGACATAGCTGTCTTTTGATTGTGATTAGCGGATAAAGTTTAACGCGCACCCTGCAGGTTCCTTGTGTTCGAACACTAGACAAACTGACCAGTGAACGTCGCCCTTGTTGGCTGGCGAGACGGAAAGGGTTAAGTCACAGTGTGACCAAACCACGCGACGGCCTGTTCAAAGGATTCAGACACTGTCAGTGAAGGTTGGTCTTTGATGATTTCTCTGCGTGGCTGGGTTGTTACAAATCTACAAACAATGTTTTACCTGTGTGTTCGACTGTTTTATTATTTAAGTGACTGAATGGTCGCGTTGTTATTTGGCTGAGTAATTAGGCAGATAATTCCTTGGATGCTGTTCGGTTGTTTGTGCGTTCATGTGGCTATTTTGTGTGCAAGATGCCACTGGTCGGTCTGTTTGCTCATTTGTTCGTTGCGTCGGTTAGTTTGTGACCGTTTATTTGTACATATATTCACACCCGTGGGTCCACTGCAGGGCTGAAAAGCAACAATCGCGCCTTATTGGGCCGGGTATAGGCCTAACGGGGGAAACGTGAGGAGTCGCTAGCGTGTAGCGCGTTGTCTACTGAGAAAAAAAAATTTAGCTGGCTGGTTGATGTGCGATGTGTGTCCTGTTGGAATTCGATCAAATATGCGAAGACTACGCAGTGGTTTCCAAACAGTTTTGTTACCATTTTTCAAACAATTGTGTAACTGCTATACGGCCGAGGTGATACCTTGCTATGTAAAAATTTAATGTTCATTTATTTCATTCATTGTTCTTAACTCCTGCCGTTCGCATCGGGCAGTCCCTCTTTTGTGTGTTTATGTATGTTCATTGATAGTACTGTTATCCACGAAACCGTTTTGATCTATGGCTTTGACTTTTCGGAACCCCAACCGTTCGCAACGGGGAGCCCCTTTGCTAATGTCATGTATAAATCATGATCCTCATGATATTGTTATGTTGTTGATTGCATAGACATGTTTTTACATCCTACCGTTTCCAACGGATGGAGGCCCTTCTGTGCATTTTTGTCCGAAATCCTTGCACCGTAACTTTGATAATGTCTCTGTGTTGCATGGACTACATTGTTTTAATGCATGATTTCACAATTCCATTATGAACATTTGATACTTGTTTTGGCTTAAGGTGAATAATGTGTGCCTTGTTGGTGTCTGATCTTTTCCCTTCTTTGAACTTTTGTTGAAACTGTTCCTTATGTTGGATGGTTGTTTTTCAGTATATGTATTCTTAATAGTGCCTCATGTTTATGATCGTGATTGTTCATGTCTTGATAGATTGGTGAAGATGGTGAGGTCCAAAGTGGTCCGTTGGTTCAACCATGATTTGAAATAAAAGCAGAGCTGATGTTGATGTGAAAGATGATGTGTCCACTGGCTCTCTGTCCTGTCTACATATTCTTCTCCCGCTCTTCTTCTACTTATTCCCACTTTACAAATTTTTTTTTTTAAGTGACGAAACATTTTGTTCCTTCCGAAACATCAGTTTCTTTTCGGATTAGCTCTGCTGAATGAAGCAACCAATTTACAGGACCAGTGTTTCTGGTCACAGCAGGACAAGATTCTTCGCTTGATTTTGATTTTCAATCATGCCCATCTTGCGTTGGAATTGTCGAGGAAGGCATCGTTCATATTATTTCTTATGCCATTCTTATAAGCCTTCTTTTTTCGTTTAAACAGTTTTGTTTTGTGTGTAAACTTTTCGTTTGACAGCATTTCTAACAAGACGTCAGTTGTACGGGTTGTAACATTTGAGAATGATTTAACTTTCATAGCACTCGGAGTAAAACATTCCTCCCTCCGCTTCCCCCCCCCCCCCCCCCCCCCCCCCCCCCCGGTCGGTCTTCGTCGTCTGTTATTTTCGGGTATTATAATTCAGACTTTGTTGTCCAGCTTTTTGTAAGAATTTCAGAATGATTATTCAATGGTCTAGTAATGGTATTGATTGCTCATGTTGTTTCTTTTCATTTGATTACTGGTTTGTGTGTGTGTGTGTGTGTGTGTGTGTGTGTGTGTGTGTGTGTGTGTGTGTGTTGGGGGGGGGGGGGGGGTTAATCGAAGTTTATTTTGAGTCGGTGAGTAAGATGATTTATTGATGGAGAAAGCTTAATGCGTTATCAGATTTGTCCGAAGGATTTTAATTCCATTTAAATTTATCATTCAAGCGATCAGATGATGCTGCAGTTTTGTGTAATTGCCATATAATTGTTATAAGGACACAAAAACTTGTAAGACACTTAAACTTGTGGTCTTGTAAGGTTATTATCAAACATTCAGTATGACAATGATATGAAGATTTAGTCAGAGGATTTCCTTTCAGGTCAAAAACATCTTTCGTCGGCTCTTGTGAGTAACAAAAACTATAATAACAATAATAATGATATACAACGCGCATCCCTTTGGTTTATAGAAGGTGTACTGTCAATTTATACGACGTAAAGGATCTCCCATTCAAAATATAGATATGAGATTCTGCACATAAAGAATTCACTTTTCAACCATTTACCTGAAAAAAAAATTCTCATGAATTTGACTTGTTTATCACAAAATAGCAAAGTCATAGCTTTCTGGCAAAGCTCGATGTTGTATTGATTGTCCGTTTATATGAAGTGTAGATTCCCTCCTGTTCTGTCATTGAAATAGCCACGTACACAGACTGCTCTTTTTGTCAAAACCTGCCTCATCATCATCAGTTTGCTCTCATATTATTGAAGTTTCATCCTGTTCTTACGACAAATGTTCAGGAAGAAAGGAGGTACATACGATGCAAATATAACTGTTGTTGTTCGTTATCTTTTGCTAGCAGTCTTATACATCTGTAGTCTTAAAGCATTAATTTCTACACGCTTTCTAGCAAGACCTTTCTTAATATAATCGACATAATACCAAGCTATGGGCTACCATGAACTCATTTCATCCATAATTTTGTTCTCTACGTGCGTAATTTATATCAAAATTTATTTTAAAAAAAAAATGTAACTGACATCCACAAAAATCAGTAATGAAAATTACGCGGAAATGTTCGTCATATTTTCAGCCTCCATCGATATCATTCTCATGGGAATTACCGATGTTCATCGTGTCAACCTCTCTTTGTCCCATCTTCTCACCTCGAGTGATTTTGGTGTTCTTTGTTATGTCTTTATCTGGCTGTCACTAAACTGTTTCAAATCACATTTTATTCGCGAGCAGAGATGAATGTTGCCCACTGCTGTCAGTTTTCATAGACGCCGAAAGGCTTTGGTCTGTTCGTTTGTTTGGTGACTTTATTTGTGGCTCCTTATTCATGTCCATGATCACTGGTTGCATTTGTTCTTCTCTAGCATCTTCAATCTGCGGTATGTTTCAAAGGGAGGTAACTGCAGGCGGAAACGGAAACAAACGTAAAAAAAAAAAAAAAAAAAAAAAAAAAAAAAAAAAAAAAAAAAAACCTCTGTCGCCGAACGAAAGAAACATTCCACTTCCATTCTGCGCCCAGTATGAGGAGCTACGTGATTGTTCGTTCTTTGTTTTCATTGTCTTGAATGTTGTTTGTCTTGCCTGAAGAAGACCAAAGAGGTTGAAACGCGTCGTGCTTGTCCTGTGATTTGTTTGCTTCTTTCGTTCGGCGCGGCATGGTAATTCTTCTTTGGAGTTTGATTCCGCAGGATGTTTTAGTTTGATATTTCGCGTGCAAATATTCATGTACGAAGAAGGAACCTGCATTCGCCGATGTTTTATCATCGCTTCTAAGATTATGCATTACTGTCATCACTTAAGTCATATCTTTCTGCGTTTTCGTGTTGAAATCTTCTCTCATTTTTTTTTCTTCCATTAATTCTCTAGCACTATCAGTTTCTCGTGTGAAAAAAAAGAAAAGTTTTGAAAGATTCCAAATTCACAAACTGATAGACCAGCGCATCAAGAATGTTCCGGTGATTGTATCATGAATTTCGGGTAGCGGTGGTGATGGTGATGGTGGTGGTGATGGTAAAATGCCATTTTCTCCGTGTGCAAACCACATTAACTTCGACTTCGCTAACGCTCCTGTGCGTGAAATGTTTCCCTCTCTGCATCTCGTTACATCATTATAACCTGCAAGCACTGAAGACGGTTATCAGTGAATTTGACGTCAGTTCGACGGGGAAATCGTTCAGAAAACGCCCCCCCCCCCCAACCCCAACCCCAACCCCACCCAACCCCCCACCCCATCCCCCGCTTTCCCGCTCCTTTCATCTTCCGCCCCAAACCATAGATGATAATTATAATCAAGCCTTACATAATTGCCAGCTATAAGGGTTTTTTTGTGTGTGTGCATTGCATGCCGTGCATTATAAGCAGGTAGTCCAATTCTTCTGTAAGACAACACCACATGTTTACGTCAATTGCTGCCGAAGATGCCTGTTTGGGTATAGTTCGTTACATGGCAAGTTTGACTGTTGCAGTAAAAAGATGAAATACTAACCAGTATGTGTTAGTTTATGTTTGAAAATCATAGTCAGCTTGTTAACCAGCGATGGCGTGCGCACAGCACGTGTGTGTGTTGCGTGTTCGTTTTGCCGTGAATAAACAGGATATTCTTCCAACAATACCTTTTTTTCTTAAAAATTTGTTGTTACAAAATCCTGTGCTTCTGATGAACGATTGTGCAATGGTTTTCATCACGGTGACAAGACTATACCGTGTGAGGTTGCCCATTGCAGGTGTGAGCTGCACGTGGTGACTGATGGTACAGAAGAAAGCAGAGGAGAGGAGAGGGTGGGGTGAACAAGAGTATAAAAGTGAAAGATATCTGCCGAAGAAGCACATTTTCAGGAATTAAAAATATGTTCCGTATTCGTCTGTGTGTGGAAGTATTTGCATGCTTGTGTGGTGATGGTAGGGTGTGACTGTGCGTGCAGGCGTGGGCACGTGCGCGCGCGCGCGCGTGCGCGCGCGTGCGTGTGTGTGTGTGTGTGTGTGTGTGTGTGTGTGTGTGTGTGTGTGTCAGTGTTGCTCAGTTGTCTTTAAATACAGCCACTATCATCAGTTTCCTTTGCACATCACTTCTGACCTTCTTGTACATTAAAAATGAATTTAAAAGATGCACAATGGGTTCATTGAAGTGCGGAACACATCGTTCCATGTTGTACCAGAGAACTGCTGAGAATCCACACTCACACAACGCCTTGGATTTCACCGATTTCAATCGGCAACAAACGCCCCTCAAGTCAGGTACCCACTCCTCCTCAGCGCTGACCCTCCTACTCGTTAAAAGAGGAAGACAGCTGTGAAACCAGTCAACGGCAAGTCAATGGAGACCATACATTTCTGTCGGCGGCCACAGTGTGTCGTTAATTGAAGGCGTCTGCCCAGAAGTCCCCATCGATGGCAGTGTCTGGTCACACATGGTCTCTCATAAAGAGACCACTGAAAAGGGAAGGTTCTCCAGGCCCCTTTGTCATTACCATCCTACGGCTTCTCAAAGCTGAACAATGGAATAGCAGGCTGGAAAAAAAAAAAATACTAAGGAACAAAACCCTAGCCTGAAGAACAACGGATGAAACTTGACCAAGTCAGAGCCGGAGAAAGAAAGAAAGAAGCAGTAACACAGACGGACGCAACGCCAGACATGGACGGATGCTGATATCAACACATGCTTTGTTAGCATGACCTTTTTTTGCCAACTTTCAAGGAGGACAAGTCACTTTGGAAGTGCAATAAAATGGAACATGTTCTTTAAAAATGTCAAAATGAAAATGAAAAGTAAGACTTTGGAATGAAGCGAACTTAACACAGAACCATTAGCTACAAATGACCTCTACTTCAACATTTTGTAACGTAACGTTTGACATTACAGCATATAAAGGGCTAGACGTTGTGTGTGGCACAGAACTGATGTACGTAGAAGTGGCAGCCCCACCTGTCAAAAACCCGCCTTTGTTCATCAAAGCTCCTAACAGCATTGTTCTTTTTGTCTCGTTATTTGCTTTTTTTTCAACGAACCGTTGATCGCATCTTTTCGAAACAGACAAAAAGGCTCGTTTCCAGCTCTCCGGACAACCTGAACAAACCCACAGCTGCCATTCTTACAGAGAACGTTCTTTTCATTGTCAACCCT
>JADBJO010003494.1:240000-241572 GCA_016801955.1 Conus betulinus
TGATGATGATGATTCTGACAGATTTGAGAATCACACTAATCCTAGGCACGTACAACCCATGTAATTCTCTCTCTCTCTCTCTCTCTCTCTCTCTCTCTCTCTCTCTCTCTCTCTCTCTCTCTCTCGATCTCTTGCGATATTTCACATCCTGCTTCACCAATGTTTGTTCCATAAATCTCTGTATTTTCCTGAATCATAATAGCTAATATTGAAGCACAGAGAGTGAACTAAAAGGACAAGATTGGATCTATTGACGACAATCTGTTTTCACTTGGAACCACGTCGCTATTTGCCTTGAACTAAAACATATGACCTTTATCGAGAAAGGAAGGTGTGTCTGTATTCACGGGATCCAAAAGCTTTCGATACCATGCGCACAGAGCCCCAGCTGTGGAAGTCGAAGGCTTTTTTTTTTCCCCAGTGAAACCAATTTCAAAACAAAACCCTCGTTTACAGCCAGAGTTACAATGGTTTATTACGTCGTACATCAGTCTCGTATTATTTCCAATATAACTGTCAGCTATGAATCCAGTGAGGTCATTCTACGTGCCTCCCTAGAATGCGTGCAGCCATTAACGACTATGTAATGAATTTGAGGCCTCCAAAGGGTGATTTTCCATGCGAACAGCTGCACAGCGAAATTGTACACAAAAGCCCCATGTTGTTTGCAGTTGTAACATGATTGTGTGCACTAGCTTTGCACCATGCCTTTCCTCCCCCCTGTTCATAAAACACTTACACCCCACCCCCACCCCCACCTCCCACCTCCTCCCAGCCCCACAAGAATTGTAAAATATACACATTTGACTTCTCATTGTCACTGGCAGCAGGTTATTTGATCTATGATACCCCCAAAAACAGTCTGAATCTTTCGTTAAAAACGTGAGCATGACCAAAGCCAGACCGCTGCAAAAATCTTGTTTTGTTTTGAACATGTGACTGAACAATTTTGCTTGAAACATCACATGCTTGTGCTGTCTCGTGACCTCAACCCATGTCGTAAAAGGTCGCCAGTGGAAATTTCAACCACATTTTCTTTTATATAGAGTCCACTAAAGTCGAAGCGTACGTAATAAGCATTACAAATCGGACAGGAACATCAGAAATAAGAAATCTTCTGGTTTTTAATATTTTAGATTTTGATCACCACATGATGTTTTTCTTTTCATTCATTTCAATGGACTTCGGGTGTCCTTTGGCTGAACTACTAAACAAGCAGTGCG
Organism: Conus betulinus; assembly: GCA_016801955.1. Lineage (NCBI taxonomy): Eukaryota > Metazoa > Mollusca > Gastropoda > Neogastropoda > Conidae > Conus > Conus betulinus. The sequence continues at coordinate 241,224 of JADBJO010003494.1, forward strand.
GTGTGATTAATTTTCAGTCAGAATTTGTGATACGAGAGGTAACGCAGATAACAGCAATGATTTTATTCCGAATTATGAAAATAAGAAAAACGGTTTGTGCTCATGTCGACTGTAATTGTACAGAATAATGCCTCTTCTTCCAATAGCAAGCAAAAGGTATCGTTTAAACTGTTGTCATGCGACGTACCACGCCAGTAATGTTGGTGACCCATGCGAGTCGTGTTTTCAACCGCCATTTTTAAATGCCATTTTCACGTTTCAGTTATATTCCTAAAACATTCAAAACTACATTTGTTTTTCATTGATAGCATTGGTTTTTGTCGCTTGTTGTTGTTGTTTTTTTAAAATT
>JADBJO010003495.1:0-52500 GCA_016801955.1 Conus betulinus
CCCTTCAAGATTTCTGGTCCTCTTTCCTTAATGCCCCGTGTCTTTCCCCCCCTACAGTGTTTCGTGTCCTCTTTCTGTAATGTTCTGTATCTATCCCCCACCCCCACCCCTCCCTCACCCTCCCTTGGTTTCATGTAATCTTTCTGAGAGAATTGATGTCATTCTTTTTCCCGGACGGTTGCGACTCCCTTTATATGAGGTCTGATGTCTTTTTTTTTTTTTCTCCGCCTGTGGTTTCGTGTCTTCGTTTAGGGTTCGGTTTTGTCTCTTTTTGCCAATTTAGGGCTTCATGGTCTTTCTACAAGGTTCGGTGCCTCTTCACCCACCCTACCCCCCACATCAACAGGATTTCATGCCCTCTTTCTACAGGTTTCTGTGTCTCTTATTCCCTGTGACATGGTTTCGTTCTTCTTGGTCTCTGCCTCTCCAAGGTTTCTTGCCTTTCTGTAAGGTTTGGCGTTGGTCCTCTCACTCGGCCCCACTCCGGGTTCCTTCTTTTTCTGGAAGGATTCCTGTATCCACCCCCCACCCCTTCTCTCAGATCTATCTTTGTTCTCCGTCTCTTTCCCGACCCCACCCCCAGTGTCTGTCTACTTTCTATAGAGTTTGGTGTCTTTTCATACCCCCCACCCCCCCTGCCCCCAGGTTTTCTTCTCCTCTTTCCTAAAGATTCGTCGTCTCTGGTCGCAATCAGAGTTTTGTGTCCTCTTGCCTCTTACCCCATCTCCACAGTGTTTTGGGTTTTTCTTTGTACAGAAATAGGTCTCAACACAAACCCAGCCCGTCCACCTCCTCCCCTCCCCTGGCCCTCGGGGTTTTGTCTCTTTTTTTGTCCTGTGTCTTTACTCCCCACGGGAATTCTAGCCTTTTTCAATAAAGTTCAGTGTCGTCTTCCCTTTTCCCCTACAGTTTCCGTATCTTTCTTTATACGTTTTTTTTCCTCCACTTCTTCCGATTTTTTGTCTTTTTTGTAAGGTTGGGGGTCACATCCTTTATTTTCCAAAGTTCTGTGTCGTTATTTCTGGAACGTTCAGTATCCCCCCCCCCCCCCCCCCCCGCCCCCTCCTACGGGTTTCATTTTTCTCTTTCTGTAATGTTTAATGCCTTTTCCCCTCCAAGTGTTCGGTGTTTCGCTGCCTACCTCAGGGTTTCTTACACACTTTTTCCCGTGATGCGTGAACGGGATCTCTGGGGCATACCTAGAAAACCGGGTCAAATGCTTAACGCTCGCTGGTAGACGCACCAACGCACGCGCGCGCGCGCACACACACACACACACACACACACAATGCAAGGCCAATGGCGCAGTCAGATGGTATTAAATACGCCTAATGACTTGTGTATGCCTTGTTACACACACGCACGCACGCAACAAGGCCAATGACGTAGTCAGATGGCATGAAATACGCCTAATGACTCGTGGATGCCTTCTCTGTCTGTCTGTCTCTCTCTCTCTCTCTCTCTCTCTCTCTCTCTCTCTCTCTCACACACACACACACACACACACACATTCCTATTTCTTTAATAGGTACGGTTATCTCTACCACCTCCCCTCCCCCTCGGATTTCCTATTTCTTTAATAGGTTCTGTTTTCTCTCCCCCCCCCCATCCCTCCCTCTGGTGTCCTATTACTTTAATAGGTTCGGTTATCTCTCCCACCCCCTCTCCCCCTCCCCCCTCAGATGCCCTATTTCTTTTATAGGTTTGGTCCTGCCTCTCCCCCCTCCCCCCCACCCCCCATGTCCTATTCCTTTAACAGATTCGGTTTCTCTCCCCCACCCCCTCCCACCCACCCCCTTCAGATGTCCTATTCCTTTGATATGTACAGTTATCTCTCCCGCCTCCCTCCCCCCCCTCAGATGTCCTATTTAATAAGTCCAGTCATGTCGGTTCTCTCCCCCTCTCCCCCCTCAGATGTCCCTTGCTTAATAGATTTGGTTACCTGTTTCTCTCTCCCCCGCCTCAGATGTCCTATTTTCTCCCCCCCCCCCCCCCCTCAGATTCCTATTTCTTCAAATATGTTATCTGTCCCCCTCCTCCTTCCCCCCACGGATGTCGTATTTCTTTAGTACGTTTGGTTATCTCTACCACCTCCCCTCCCCCCCCCCCCCCCCCCCCCCCCCTTCCAGAGGTTATTCTTTTATAGGTTCGGTTATCTTTCCGCCTCCCCCCCCCCCCATTCCTCAGATGTCATGTTCCTTTAATATGGTTCGGTTATCTCTCCCGCCTCCCCCCCGCCCCCTTCTGATGTCCTATGTAATAGGTTCTGTTATCCTCTCCCACCTCTCCCCCCCTCTCAGATGTCCTATTTCTTTAATAGGTTCGGTTATCACTCCTGCCTCTGTCCCTCCTCAGATTCTATTTATTTAATAAGTTCAGTTATCCCTCACACGCCTCCCCCTCCCCCCCCCCCCCCCCCCCTCAACATGTACTATTTATTTAATAGGTTCCGCTACACTCCCCCCCATCCCCCCTCCCAGTCCCCATTTTTTTAATGGGTTCGGCTATCTCGCCAGCCTCCCCCTTTCCTCTCAAATGTGCTATTTCTTCAATAGGTTCGGTTATCTCTCATGCCTCCCTCAACCCCCCTCCCCCCTCAGATGTCCTATTTCTGTACTAGGTTTGGATATATCTCATGCCTCCCCCCCTCCCCCCCACCTCGGATGTCCTATTTCTTTAATAGGTTTGGCAATCTCTACCGCCTTCCTCCCGCTCCCCTCAAATGTGCTATTTCTTTAATAGGTTCGGTTATCTCTCCCCCGCCTCCCCTCCCCCCTCCCCCCCCCCCTTCAGATGTCTCACTTCTGTAATAGGTTCAGATATCTCCCCCCCCCTCCCCCCTCCTCAGATTTCATTTCTTTGACAGGTTCAGTTCAGTTTTCTCTCCCCCCCCCCTCTTCAGATGTCCTATTTCTTTAATAGGTTCAGTTTATCTCTCCCCCCCCCCCTTCAGATGTCCTATTTCTTTAATAGGTTCGGTTATCTCTCCCCCCTCCCCCTTCAGATGTCCTATTTATTTTAATAGGTTCAGTTATCTCTCCCCCTCCCCCTTCAGATGTCCTATTTTTTTTAATAGGTTCGGTTATCTCTCCCCCTCCCCCCTTCAGATGTCCTATTTCTTTAATAGGTTCGGTTATCTCTCCCCCTCCCCCTTCAGATGTCCTATTTCTTTAATAGGTTCGGTTATCTCTCCCCCTCCCCCTTCAGATGTCCTATTTCTTTAAAAGGTTCGGTTTATCTCTCCCCCTCCCCCTTCAGATGTCCTATTTCTTTAAAAGGTTCGGTTTTATCTTCTCGCCTCCCCTCCCCCCTCGGATTTCCCATTTCTTTAATAGGTTTCAGTTCTCTCCTACCTCCCCCTCATCCCTTGGATGTCCTCCCTCCCCTCCCCCCCCCCCCCCCCTCGGATTTCCTATTTCTTTAATAGGTTTGGCTATCTCTCTCTCCCCCCTCCCCCTCCCCTCTCAGATGTCCTATTCCTTTAATAGGTTCTGTTTTCTGTCTCCCCCCCCCCCCCCCCCCCCTCAGGTGTCCTATTACTTTTAATAGGTTCGGTTATCTCTCCCGCCTCTCTCTCTCTCTCCCCCCCCCCCCCTCAGATGCCCTATTTCTTTTATAGGTTTGGTCCTGCCTCTCTCCCCCCCCCCCCCCCATGTCCTATTCCTTTAACAGATTCGGTTATCTCTCCCCGCCTCCCCTCCCACCCCCCCCTTCAGATGTCCTATTCCTTTGATATGTACAGTTATCTCTCCCGCCTCCATCCCTCCCCCCCTCGGATGTCCTATGTAATAGTCCAGTTATGTCTCCCGCCTCCCCTCTCCCCCTCAGATGTCCTATTTCTTAAATAGATTTGGTTACCTGTCCCCGTCTCTCTCTCCCGCCTCAGATGTCCTATTCCTCCCCCTCCCCCCCTCAGATATCCTATTTTCTTCAAATAGGTTTTCTCTGTCCGCCTCCTCCTTTCCCCCACGGATGTCGTATTTCTTTAGTACGTTTTGTTATCTCTCTCTCTACCCCCCCTCCCCCCCCCCCCCCCCCCCCCCCCCCCCCCCTCAGAGGCCTATTTCTTTTATAGGTTAGGTTATCTCTTCGCCCCCCCCGCCCCCCCCCCCCCCCCCCCCATGTCCTATTCCTCAGATGTCATGTTCCTTTAATATGTTCGTTATCTCTCCCGCCTCCCTCCATCCCCCTTGGATGTCCTATGTAATAGGTTCTGTTATCCCTCCCTCCTCCCCCCTCAGATGTCCTATTTCTTTAATTGGTTCGATTATCACTCCCGCCCCCCTCCCCCCCCCCCCCCCCCCCCCCCCCCCCCCCCTCCTCAGATGTCCTATTCTTTTATAGGTTCGGTTTTCTCGCCTCCCCTCCCCCCTGCTTCTTCCCCCCTCCCCCTCAGATCTATTTCTGTAATAGGTTCGTTTCATCTCTCTCCCGCCTTCCCCTCCCCCCCTCAGATTTCATTTTCTTTAATAGGTTCAGTTATCTCGCCCGCCTCCCCCTCCACCTCTCAGATCTCCTATTTCTTTAATAGGATTGGTTATCTCCCCTGCCTCCCCTCCACCCCTCAGATTTCATTGTCTTTAATAGGTTCAGTTCGCCCGCCTCCCCCTCCACCTCTCAGATCTCCTATTTCTTTAATAGGATTGGTTATCTCCCCTCCCCCCCCTCCCCTCCACCCCTCAGATTTCATTATTCTTTAATAGGTTCAGTTATCTCTCCCGCCTCCCCTCCCACCCTCAGATCTATTTCTTTCTTAGTAGGTGGTTATCTCCCCCCTGCCCCCCTCCCTCCCCCTCAGATTTCTATTCTTTAATAGGTTCGGTTATCCCTCCTGCCTCCCCCCCCCCCCCCCCCCCTCCATTTTCCTATCTCTCTAATAGGTAGGTTATCTCTCCCCCTCCCCTCCCCCCCCCCCTTTAATAGTTTTGGTCCCCCCCCCCCCTCCCCCTCAGATGTCATTTCTTTAATAGGTTCGGTTATCCCCCCCCCCTCCCCCCTCAGATTTCATTATTTCTTTAATAGGTTTGGTTATTTCCCCCCCCCCCCCCCCCTCTCAGATTTCATTGTTTTAATAGGTTCGGTTTATCTCCCCCTCCCCCCCCCCCCCCCCTCCTTCAGATATCCTATTTCTTTAATAGGTTTGGTTATCTCTCCCCCTCCCCCCCTCCCCCCCCCTCTCAGATTTCCTATTTCTTTAATAGGTTCGGTTATCTCTCCCTGCCTCCCTCCCTCCCCTCGGATTCCCTATTTCTTTAATAGGTTTTTTTTTCTCCCCCCCCCTATTTCTTTAATAGGTTCGGTTATCTCTCCCGCCTCCCCCCCCCCCCCCCCCCCCTTTCCCCCCCCCCCCCCTGTTATCTCCCCCCCCCCAATATGTTCAGTTTCCCCCCCCCCCCCCCCCCCCCCCAACCCCCTCCCCCCCCCCCCCCCCCCCCCCCCCCCCCCCATTCCCTCAGCTGTCCTGTTTCTTTATTAGGTTCAGTTATCACACTGCCCCCCCCCCCTTCCACCCCCAGATTTCCTATTCTTTAATAGGTTCGGTTACATTTCCCACCTCCCCCCCTCTTCCTCAAATGTCCTATTTCTTTAATAGGTTTGGTTATCTCTCCTGCCTCCCCTCCCCCCTCAGATGTCCTTATTTATTTGATAGGTTCTGTTATGTCTCCCGTTCCACCCCTCGCATTTCATTTTCTTTATAGGTTTGGCTATGTTTCCCGTCCCCGCCCCCACCCCCCCCTCAGATGTCCTGTTTATTTAAGAGGTTCGGTTATCTTTCCCGCTCTCCCCTCTCCCCTTTAGATTTCCCATTTCTTTAATAGGTTTGGTTCTCTCTTCTGCCCCCTTCCCCCACGGATGTTTTTTTTTTCTATAACGGGTTCGGTTATCTCTCCCGCCTCCCCCTCCCTCAGAGTTCCTGTTTCTTTAATGGCTTCGGTCATACTCTCCTGTCTCCCCTCCGCCCTCAAATGTCCTGTCTCTTTAATAGGTTCGGTTGTCTCTCCCCCCCCCCCCCACCTCCCCCCCCCCTCCCCCCCCCCCCCCCCCCCCCTCTTAAGATTTTCTATTTCTTTAGTAGGTTCGGTTATCCCTCCCACCTGCCTCCCCCCCCCTCATATTTTCTATTTCTTCAATAGGTTCTGTTATCTCCCCGGCTTCCCCCTTGCCCCTCACATTTCTATTTCTTTAATAGGTTCGATTATAGCTCCTGATTTCCCCTCCCCACTCAAATGTCCTATTTGTTTAATAGGTTTGGTTATTTCCTGCCTCCCCCCACCCCCCCACCCCCTTCAGATTTCCTATTTCTTTAAAAGGTTTGGTTATCTCTCTCACCTCCCCTTTCCACTCCAAGGTTTTGTGTCTTTCTGCGACTTGGTGTCTGTCCCTCCACCCACCCCCACCTTCGGCTTTGTAGTCCTCTTTTTTACAAAGCTAGGTCCTCGGATTTCGATTTCTTTCTTTCACAAGGTTAGCTCTCCATCCCTGGTTTGTGTCATCTTTTTAGAAGGTTCGCGCTGTCTTCTACACACCCACCCACTTCCAGAGGTTTTGCCGTCTTTCTTCGAAGGTTCACTATCTCTTTCCTCCCAAAGGGTTTCGTGTCCTTCATGTAAGGTTCGATGTCTGAACCACCGTCACCCTTCACCACAGTTTCGTTTTCTTCTATGGGGTTTAGTGATTCCTCCCACCACGCCCACCACCCTCCTCGTCCGCAGAGTTTCGTGTTCTTCTGTGTGGTGGTTAGTTTCTTCTTTTTCCTTTTCATGATTCATTTACTCTCCTCTTTCACCGTGTTGTTTTCCTTTGAACATGTCGTGTCTTCATTATTGTAGAGTTTTCTCCTGGAATTTACTGTCTTTTTAAGGGCTAGTGCCACCTTTCCAGGTTACTTCTCTCTCTCTCTTTTTTTTTTTTTTATTAAGTATTGTCTTTCCATCTGGTTTAGCATTTTCTTTCAGAGGGTTTTGAGTCCTTTCATACAGTTTCAGTGTCTTCTTTTCATAGAACTTAACTTTTACCATTTGTACGGATTGGATTGGTTTGTATGGGGTTTTGTCTTCTCTGCGATTTATTGACCTCGGTTCATTTGGTTTGGTGTTTTCTTTTGGTTGAATCTGTTGTCCTGCTTTCATGCAGTTTAGTGTTCTTTTTCTAAAGGTGTAGTGTCGTCCTTGCACAGTTTAGTGTCTTCTGTTCGCAGCGTTAAGTGTCCTTTTAATTCTTAAGTGTCTTTATCATCGTTTAGTGTCATCATTTCATAGAGATCGGGATCCTCCTTTTTGTGTGGTTGTAATGTTTTCTTTTTTAAGAATTTTTTGGTATCCGTCGTTACAGTTTATTGTCCTCTCTTAAAACGTTTTAGTGTTCTTCCCCACAGGGTTCACTGTCCTCCGTCATCATATGTAGTTTCTTTTTGGTAGGGCTAATGTTCTGCTTGAGAGGGTCTAGAGCAATTTTCCTTTAGATATTTTTTTGTTCCTTTTTCAAACACCTGTTCTGTGGAGGAATAGATCTACAGCACGATATTTAGAATGTTATTCTTTCCTACTGTTTGGTGCCTTTTTTTTTTTCGTAGGTTTTCAGTGTTAGGGATGCGTGCGTGCGTTCGTGTGTGTGTGTGTGTGTGTGTGTGTGTGTGTGTGTGTGTGCTTTCCATCTACTGCAGAGAGAAGAACCGGACAGCTGTGCGATGATAGTGCTGACGCTGGCTGAACCATGCTGAGCTGAGGTGCAGAACTTAAGCCGGAGATGGGTCGATCGATGTGCGTCAGATGCCTTGTGGATCTTTAGAGGGCATCCACATACCTCTCTGAGAGAGCGGGTGTGACGGCAGACCTGAAGAAGACTAGTCCATTGCTGCACAGCACAGATGACAAGGGAACACGCCACTTCAAATGGTGAAGGCAATTAGCTTACTCTACTACATTTATGTTCTCGTTAGAATCAAATAAAAAAAGAAGCAGAATGGTGGTCATTGTCGAAATAACATCAGTTTGACGAACACGGCAGTACGCACTAGACAGACACGCATGGATGAACAGAATGTGAATTTTATTTTGATTGACCCGAGCGCTTGCTTTCCTCTTTTTCTTTCTATACAAGTTAGCGCCACTGTATATTTTACCAAATGAACCTTTCTTTTGGTAAAGAGGGTAACGAAGTTATAATGGACACACACACACACACACACACACACACTCTTTCACTCACATATGCGCGCGCGCGCACACACACACACACACACACACACACACACACACACACACACACACACTATTGTGTGATGGAGCAAATCTGCACGAGCATTATACCTTGGAGAGTGTCATGGCAGTCATAGTGCTACAGTCCCCAGGCACCTGCCGACACAGACATCTTGAACTCAAACTCGGCACAAGGAGAGGGAATGGCATTCTTCTGAGAGCAGGGGCACAAAATGTCTCATAATGTTACGTTTTTGTTCGTGATGATACAAATATCTTATGCAGCTCTATTCTGATTAATTTTGTTCAACGATCCTGTACCTAATGGTTTTTTTAAATGGACAACGTGTACGTTTTGATATGGATGTTGGTGAAATACTTAAAATGTTGTTTTCACGATGTATCTTAACCAAAGTATTGTCTTATGGCCAGAAAACGAGAACAAAAATCGGAACAGTTTTGCTCAGTTGAGTGGATAAGATTTATTTATTTAGAAAGTCAAGTGTTAAAAGGAAATACTTATGTTTCTGTTAACAGGAGCAAGAGCTCCTGCTTTCTGGGCTGCAGAGAGCTTGACCAGGACACGAGAATGCGGCGGATCACAAACCTCGCCAGCGTATCGTCCAAAGCGATGTTCACACCATCTGGTTCTTTGGGGAAGGAGTTGATGTCTTTTTATGTGGTTTAATCGTCGTCCCCCCAAAAAAAAAAAACAACAACAACGACGACAAACAACAACAAAATCCACTACCACCAAGACTCCCGTGACATTTTCAGTCAAGAAAGAATTCTGTCAGTTATTATATATCTGGTGTCCTCTTCATTCAAAGTATTCAGAGTTTTCTTTATTCACAGGTATTTGTGTAATCTTTGCCAAGGTTACTGCCCCTTTCATTCACAAGTGTCTGTCTTTCTACTCAAGTTTTTCTTGTCCTTGTTCTTTCTGCAGAGTCTTTCTTTCATATGACCAACACGCGTGCTCTTGGTTCTTATGTCGGTCTTCTGTGGAACAAGGATACATCACGCAGGGTACCAGAGGGAGTATTTTCTGGAAGGACGTGAAAGATCGACTCAAAGCTTTGCAGTATGTTACATGATTCGGTGATCTGGAACATGGACGCATGTTTTCAGAGAAACTGGTCTGGCTGCTCTGCTGTTGAGGAATTTTTTGGTCCTTCCGAAATATTTCTTAGTGCGCACCTGGTACCTTCTGCTCTTAGTATCCATAAATCCACAGAAGGTCCGACATGAAATTCACGAGTCAACACGTGGATTTTCCATAGGCGTTAATATCTTTTTTTCATAGGGTGCCGTCCGTCAATAGAAAGCAGTGTTTTCCGTTCATAGGATTCAGCATCATCTATTTAACATTTTTTCATGGCTGCTTTTTAGGGATTAGTGTCTTTTTTCATACGATTTGTGTCATTTCACAGGCGTTAGCATTCTCTTTCCTTCCGTGTCCGTTTTCGTAGGGTTTAGTGTCCACCTTTGATAGTTTAACGTCCTGTTTTTATATGGGTTGGTGTAAGTTTTTGAAGGATCTAGTTTCCCTTGGATTTAGCGTTCATGCATATAGTTTGGTGTCATCTTTTTACAGGACTTGGTGGGATGAGCTGCAAGCAGAAGGGACGTCCTAGAATCAACACAGCCATGTTGTCAGTCCCGGAACTGCGTGAACGCTTCGCCAGAACCATTGGCAAGGCCCAAGAGGACTGCCCGACAGACAGTACTTCACACGGTGGAACCACATCCGCGATGCCATCTATCAACCCGCCTCGGACACCTATGGGAAGACAGTGAGGAAGCATGAAGACTGGATCGAAGCGTGGAGATGGAGCCTGCCATTGCTGCTAAGCGAGCCGCACTTTAGATCGCAAGAGAAAGCCCCCCCAAAAAGACGCTGGCCACTTGCCGAAAAGCTTGCCACAACGTCTAGCGGATCGCCCACAAATGCGCTAGTGAGTACTGGCTGAAGCTATGCCATGGTATCCCGAACAACGCCGACTGCGGCAACATCTGCGCCATGTGCGAAGGTATGGAGAAACCGTCCGGCCCAAGTGCCATCAAAATCGCTTCTATACAATCTACGTCGGGGGAGATCATCACCGACTGCAGTAAACAGATGGAAAGATGGGGCAAGCACTACCAGGAGCTCTACTCCAGGGAGAACTCGGTCACCCACATAGCCTTCGAGAACACCCCCCCCCCCCCCCCCCCCCCCCCCCCCCCCCCCCCGCCTGCCATGGATGCCCCACCCACCATTGAGGAGGAGTTCGGCAAGGGCCACCGAGTCGTTAGACTGGTCCACGGCGCAACACCATTGTCTCGTTACAGACGGATGCCACCATCACCGAGTGCGACAAGACCGTCTTTTCTTATTGGTTGGTGTCCTTTTCTTTAGCGATTCATGGTCATCTTTTATAGGATTATTGTACTTTTATGTTTTAAAGTGTACGATTCGCAGAGCGTATAGCAACTTGTCATAAGGTTTATATCTCTTTTTCTGTCAGGTTTAGCATTCCCGTTCGCATAATTTAGCGTTATTTTCTTCCAAAGTGTTCATGACAAAGCGTTTTTTTTTGTTTGGGGGGGGGGGGGGGGGTTAGTGTACGTTGTCAAGGGGTTTTAGTCTTGGTCTTCACTCAGAGGATTTAAAGTATTCTTTCCTGAGATCAATGCCTTTCACTGGGGTTTTAGTATTCTACTTAATTTCACTGTTCATTAACTAAAGGCCTTGGTGTCTTCCTTCATTGATATGTCATATTCTTTCTCATGGTTTGGTGTCTCTTCTTCAGGATTTAATCTAAGGCTTTTCTTTCAGCAGGCCATAAAGAGTGACTACTCGAGAATTGGTATCGGCCTATCAGAGAACCATCGTGCAATGTCTTCCAGGACAACATACACGTCTCGGGAAGGGATTCACATGACAACACCACCCATGTGTGCTACAAAGACAGCTGACGGGGATGTAAGTACAAATTCTGTACTTTGAAGCAGTTCTTAAACTGGTGTTTAACTGGCAAACTAACGTGCAAGGCAGACAACAGACGGACAGACAGATAGGTAGGTGAGTATAGTTACAATAATTTTATTTCACGACTTTTGTATGGTTTCTGCTTTATATTTTCAAATGGATTCTTGTAGCCCCATCTCCCCCTTTGTTATGCGGTGTGGAGTGGATCTCCAAGTCGCCCCTCCCATCTCTCCTCCCTGCATCCCTCCATTCTCCCCACACCACCTCTCTGTGCCTTGCTCCCTTTTCCCTGCCCCATCTTAACCGACTTCATGGCTAATCTGTAACGGGGAACTCGGCTGTCAGTTCTACAGTAACTTAATGCAGTGGAAAATATTACTTTTTTTCAACCAACAGACCATAATTGACCTCAAACGCGTATTCTGGAACAGCGCAAAGGGAGTAATTTTTTGTGTGTAAATTCTGATATCGATTTCAGCATCAGTGCAGAAATCAGATTTTCATTTGAGGTGAGAGATACTGAAATGAGGCGTGATGGAAGAAGATTGCCTAAACCGTGCGAAATAGGGATGCTAACCTGATATAAAGAGAGCGTATAAACATTCTTTATCAAATTAGGCGCGCGCGCGCGCACACGCACGCACACACACACACACGCACATGCACAATCTCTCTCTCTCTCTCTCTCTCTCTCTCTCTCTCTCTCTCTCTCTCTCTCTCTCTCTCTCCGTCCCTCCTTTCCACTCTGCAGACACATGTACACGCTAATCTATTTTTGACAAGCGTAGAGTTTTGTGTGCATACGGATACGGATAGGGTAAACAATATTTTTTGTAAAAGGGGAGAATCGTGCGAACTTGAATATCTAATTACTTAAGTGAATGTTGTACTTAAGTATTTGCACAAAAATTCTTTTAAAAAAAATCTCTGTTTACATCAACAGGGGCGAAGAACTCCTGCATCAGCGGCCGTGGAAAACGGGGACCAGGACAAGTGAACTCGGGGAATCCTTATCACCGCTGGAAGAATAGGCGCCGTGGGTCTTAAACTGAAATCTTCTCCCCTTTGTTTTCTCTTTCCTTCTCCTGCACTTTTCCAGTACAGTCTGCCCCCCCCCCCCCCCCCTTCCGTCCCAGTTCTTTCATACTTTAGTTGTGTTTTGTAGATCTGGAGACGTTCGCCGTGTGCTTTCAGATGGTTTTGTCTTCATTTCCTGAGGATTCAGTGTCTTCTTCATTCACAGTGTTTCTTTCTTTCTTTCTTTCTTTTTTTTTTTTAAGTAGTAGTTTTGTCTCCTTCATTAAAACGGTTCAGCGTCATCTTTGTCGGGGTTTGTCTTCTTGATTCACAAAATTGAGCGTTTTCTCTTCCCGAGCTTTGTGCGTCTCTCTAGCGTTTAGTGTCGGTCTTTCATATGCTTAATATAGTTTCTTCTCTTAATGTTCTGTGGTACAAAGGGACACAAAACAGGGGTACCAGAGGAAATATTTTCTGGAAGAGCGTGATGGGTTGACTCCGCTACGTAGCAGGTCTCCTATTTCAGGGATCTGGAACATGGACGCATGTTTTCAGATCGTCTGGGACCGAGCTGCAGAAGTGTCAAGGAAGTCCGTAGAGCTCTTCCAGAAATATTCCCTAGTGCGCACCTGGGTACCTCCTGATCTGAGTGTCCGTAAATACACAGAACATCTCTGGCAGCGTCATTACGTGGATCCTTTTATACTTTCTGCTGTCCTTTTTTTTTTTTTAGCACACGATTTGGCGCCGTCTTTCAAATGGTATTTAGTGTTTTTCTTTTATGGGCGTTGATATGGTCTTGTTCAATGTTATTTCATAGGGTTTAGTATCCTTTTTAAGTAGTGAGCGTTGTCCTGCAGGACGGCCTGGTTTCCTCTGTTTACAGACTTCATTGTTCTCTTTCCCCTAGGGCTTAGTCTCCTCCTTTACTGGCAATTAGTTACGCTTTCTTACAGTGTAGTTTAATGTTGTTGTTTTTTTTTGTAGGATTTAGCGTCGTCTTTCCAAGAGCTTTTGGTGCTCTTTCATACGGCGTTTTCTTTGGGCTTAGTTTCCTCGTTTTACAAGGTTTAGGGTCCTCTTCCAGTGTGGTTCAGTGTCCTTTTCTTTGGTTTTGTTCTCATTTTATAGTTGTTTACTTCTTTACGTACGTTTTAGGATCTTTCCTCAAAAGGGTTTAGTCATTTTTTTTTGGTCATTTTATGTTCTTCCACTTTCGTTGGTTTTAATGACCGCCTCTCGTATAGTTTAATCTTTCAGAATGGCGACGTTGATTTCTGTTGTTTCTTTTAGGCATATGCTTCATTCACAAGGCATAGGTTGTCTTCCCAGGTTTAGTGGTTTGTTCCATAGGCTTTGATGCTATTCCACACATAGTGTTCATGAACTTTCCAGCTAGGCTATAGTCTTGTCATCATAGGATTTAATGTCCTCATTCTCACGGCCGGGCGATTTCTCTTTCGTCAGATTGTATAAGCTAGATCATTAAGGGTGATCACCCTCCGGGAATCAGAACCAGTCTACCTTAGGACCATTTGCGCTACGTCTTCCAGGACAATACCAACCCCACCAAGGGTACGCGGATCAAAGGTCTGGTTATTACTCAGACTGTCACTGTGTTCAACGCGGCAGTACCAGACTCTCAAATAATTTTCCCCAAGGGACGCATGAGGCGAGGGACACCCTGTATTTTGTTTGAACTGATCAAATCATCAATTACAGTCCTTGAACAGGACACTGGTCGAAAGTTGAAGATTGTCCTTAGCCCTTCAGCCAGTGCGGGCAAGTGGAGTAGACGGCGCAGCATGTCCAACACAGGAATGCCCAAGCCAGGCTGACCTGAGAGACAGTACCCGGCCAGAGGGGCGGCGATGTGCCGGTGGGTGCCTTGCGGTTCTCCAGAGGACGGGATCGTCCAGGGCTTCAAACCAGACTGCACAAGGTACAACACCACCTCGAGTGGTAAGCTCGGAGTTTATTTGAGAACAGTTACGATTTCAAGGGGTTAAGTGATAAAGGGTGGAAGAGTTTGCAACGTTGAAATCGTTCAGTTTTAAGAGCGGTGCAAGAAACATTTTACAGATATTACGGGGTGTAATATGGGAATTTGCTCGACTCCAGTCTTTCATTTTCCTCTTGTTCTGTTGCCAGTGTCAGCATTCCGTATTTTATAACGTTTCTTTTAAAATGGGAGACAGTTTTCTAGGGAACCCCAGTAACATGCTTTCCTCTCCCCCTTCCCCTTGCTACCTTTGCTGCCCCTTCTCCTCGAATCTCCTCCAACGACCAACATGTGTATGAATGCACACAAACACACACGCGTGCACACGCACGCGCGCGCACACGCGCACACTCGCACACGCGCGCGCGCGCGCACATAAGCGCACACACGCACCCACGCCTACACACTACGAAGCAGGTCTGCATGAACATGCTTCTCTATACAATGCTGCGCCAGTCATACAGCCAAAGTCCCCATTAACTTTCCGCTTTCAATGGTTGGGCACTCCCCACCAGGGTCTGCTCAGTCGACCCAGAGAGCAAGTCGCAGTGCCGAAACGTATTTTTGTAATGATCAAAGATGATGTGAATCACGAGGATGGGAGATAATTCTAGTCCGAGACTCAATCACACGGATAACTCGCATCTACCGAGCAAGGTAGGACTACATGCAGAATTACTCTGTAAATTTGATATAAAGAAAACGGTTTACTTCAGTTTTCTTCATGTGAAATGAACCATAACCATTCTTTCAGAAAGTCCACCTGGACCCATAACACTCAACGTTGGACAGGAGCTGACGGGGGGCAAAATCTCCCACAAATAAAGGTCCGCTGACGGGATGCGACTCTTCAGCCCGTAGCCGTACATCCGAGACACTAACTGCTGCACTGTGATGACTGGTTGGTTACATGGTTTTTAAAGATATATATTTTCGGATTTTTCCCTTGAAAGTAGCTACTGGAGGCGAAGAGAGATATAAGATCGCTCATATCTAATACATAACTTTTGAGACCAGTTCATACTACACATTAAATGATTAACAAAATATCGAATCATGTGTTAATACTAGTGTGGGCATTTGTATCTAGAGACTCGGCAGAGATATGATAGCTGAGGTCCTGATTTGGCTCCTAGTTGTCGGCTGGACCCTATAAACTCTTAACTAAATCAAATCAACTCAACTCAACCGTATGCATACAAAAACGTATAGATTATCTGAATTATTCGTCCCAATTGTCAATTCTGTCTCTTTGGGTAAAGGATTGTCTCGGACATTCTATACTCTTGGCTGGGCTTTACTTTTTTTTAAAGGGCATATGTTTCTTTGCCACTGCAGAATGACAGAAGTGTATGTTTCAGGACTGTCTGAACAGTGGCGTGTGTACAAGAACTGTCGGCAAAGTATTCGTTCAGCATGGACAGGAACCGTTACATCAGTCGAACCGATGTCTCGTTCATTGGCGTTACTCGGTTTTCTGGGCAACCGCCGCAATTGGTAGCGAAGTCAGTGTTGAACCCTAGGGTCATTGCTGTCTCTCCCATCTACACACACACACACACACACACACACACACACACACTATCTTTTCTCGATCCCTCCCTCACCCCCTCTACAAACGCGCGCGCGCACGCGCACGCACACACACACGCACACACACGCACACACACGCACACACACACCTTTCAACCAACAAAACTCAAATGAATTAAAACTTACCTGAGACAGCTGGAGAAGAGAAGCAGGTTAATGTATATTGAGATCCTGATAAGGGTTGCAAGAACAGCACTCAAAATAAGACTGTCATGGTTGGAGGAGGAAGGGAAAAGGCGATGGGGATAAGGCTGAAGGCATGATGGATGTCGAACATATTTGCGTTTTGTTTCGCATGCATGTAGTATGTGCACGTGTGGATCCTATCCCTTGGCTTCAAATAAGAGATGTACGAAAATACTACTGAAACAGATTTTTAGAAATGACCTTTTCCCTCCAACGCTTGAACTGGGAACGAATGTCCACGATCCTCTCACCCAAACACGCAGTACGCGCGCGCGCGCGCGCGCGAGAGAGAGAGAGACAGAGACAGAGAGAGAGAGAGAGACTTCTCAAACGCAGAGGTTTTGCTCTCATACGGCGACACAAACAAGTGAAATACGTCAAATGAAAAAAGGGTTGCACACGATGTTCGCATGGTGCACACGTTGTGTGCACGTGCACACATTCAAACGCACGCGCACGCACACGCACGCACACACACACAAAGGTGAGAGGCTGAGAAACATTGATCTATATCATTTTAATGAAGTCGCTGGCATACCATGCGGTGCTAAATGTTCCTCCTCCAAATATCCAATCGACAGTTTCTTTGTAGCAATCTCTGTCTCAAGCTATGTAAAACTGAAAACGGGAACGTAAAAGGATACTGCGATATGTTTTCTAGTGAAAGATTGTTGAAAACTTTTTATGCTGTTAATGTAATATATATTGAGGTGAATATTGTTAGAATGCAAGACAACAGAACACAGATACTTTGTGAAATCATAATCATACCGCTGAAATTTAGTGAGTCGAAATCATTTGTGCAGAACAGACAAATGTTGGCAGAAAATACAGATTTTTTTGTTTGTGTGTGTGTCAACAGGGGACGGCACTCGTATGTCAACGACCGTGGAAAACGGAGAGCAGTAAGAATCAACTCGGGAAAGACGACAGTATACAAGGAGAGTGGTGGCGAACTTTTATTTAGTCTTTTTGTTTTTTTTTTTTTTTTTTTTTCCCCCCACCTTCTGTGCCACTTAAGTGGCATTGCACCCATACCGCTCATTCCGACACAGTCGCGGTCCGGCCCGCTGCCTGTGGCAGCCCATCGGAGGAGACGCTGCACTGCTGCCGAGTCACTTCGGTGGAGTTCAGTGGCACCTGTTCTGATCCAACATACGCAGGACGCCACCTATTAACCCCCCTACGGACTTGCTTAGTTGCGGACCCGGTGTGAGTGAGCTCTTTCCGGAGGGCGCCATCACGTTCGTGCAACGACAGCCCCCCCCCCCCCCCCCCCCCATGGACTCGCCGATACCTGTGACCGCGTCGGAATCGAACCAAGGCCACAGACGTGGAGAGGACATCGAACCTGAGGTCACCATGAGAGCAGAGCATGAAGGGCAACAGAATTTGAGACTTATGTTGATCGATGAGGATGATGATGATGAAGAAGATGCTACGGATTTCCATTCCGGTCTGAGACTGCATGGCAGGGCTGTGCTCTGAGCTTGTTTTCATAATATATCCCGATGTCAACCAGGCCCGAGATATACAGATACCTGTAGTGTTGGTCAGGATGTTTGAGCAATGCTCTCAGAGACGCATCCATTAAGTAGATGAAACACAACTGTGTGGTCCTAGTCTTCCCAATTGAGCCCGTAGCAAACTCAAATCTGGGTAGGAGCCGGTCGGGGCAGAAAAATCCTACTAGACTGACGGGAGTCGAAACCACGACCTCCTAGCCGGGAGGCCACGGCGGCCGGTTTCTTTTCTTCTTCTGACAATTCAAGTGTGTGGTGCAGTGTCAAAATATTCTTGCATAGTATTTAGGTCGTGGTTCTTTGGTGGACGTCATGGACTTTTTTTTTTTTTTTAGATGGTTTGCATAAAAATCATTAATTCAATCAACAGGGTTCCGACTGTTCATTGTTTGCAGATGCTTTTGCCTTCTGTGCAACTGGAAGCTTGTACCCAAGTGTTCAGCGCAAGATCCAGCTTTGTATAAATAAAATACATCTGTGGGCATATGAAAATGGCTTTACCAGTGGATTCACTTTCAATTTCGACAGTTCATTACTGATCCTCAAACCCAAAATAAGGAAATCTTTTCATTCCACCTATAAAGGAGGCCAAATTTCTAGGAGTGATTTTCGATCAAAAGCTGAAGTTCCTTAGCCACATTAAACACTTACACAAACTTCTTGCCAGAAAGCTTTGAGCATTCGGCGGGTCGTAGCACACTGACTAGGGCTCTGATAAGAAAACTTTGCTTCACCTCCACGGAGCCTTGGCCCTTTCTAGACTAAATGATGCATGTGTTGTGTACGGCTCTGTGAAATCCTCTTACGTGAAACTTGGATCCTGTTCATCATCAATGGCTTCGTCTCTGTCTTGAATATTACGCACCACCCCTGTGTATATAAGCCTGTATTAAGATGCAGGTGAACCCTCGTTACCCAACCGCAGGCTGATACAATTCTTAAATTACTATATCAGATTGTTCTCCAAACCGGAAAACCCTACCTGTGACTGCGTTTTAAACCCTCGTTTTCATTGAAAATTTGACGAAAATCCCAACTGTATTCCTCGGTTTGGACATCGTATGCAGCAGCTCCATGCGCAGGATGCAGGTCTTGATCTAGGAGTTTTTCTGACTTCTCCAAATTTCCAGATAAGACGCCTTGGACCTTTTTCACATCAGAAACACGCTAAAGAACCCATCAGTCATCGGGCATACAGGGCATTGTTTGCCGATCTCTATACACAATTTCCATCCCTTCAGAAAATGTTCATCGATGGTTCAAAGCCCGATGATGGAGCGGCTTGTGTGGCCTATTGCCCGAGTGTTCTTTCTCAAGTATTATCCAAACATCATTATTCCGTCAGATAGTTCTGTTACTCTGCTGAAATCAACGGCTTCGGTTTTAACGCTGATGATAATTTCTTAATCTATAAACGCGGACTTTCTGAGTTTGTCTTGATTCGCTGTCGGCTTTGGAGGCCATAGCTGGCCGTAATCTCCATCATCCTAAAATTTAAGCTCTTTTGAACACCTCTTTGAAAGCGGAAGGTCACAACATTGTTCTAACTTGGGCTGCCGGTCATGTTGTCAATCGTGGAAATGAAATAATGATCGTTTGACCAGTAATGCCACAACGAAGAAAATGTCCAACATAATTATCTACCCCGATTTGAAACCGACGGTTATTGGTTATATCAGAGACCTGACAGAATGTACGGAATACACAGACGGATGACAAACTTTTCCAGATCCGTCCAAATCTAAGTTATGACAAAACTTTTCCAGATCCGTCCAAACCTAAGTTAAGTGTTCCTCTTATTTACCTCTGGTGGTCGCAAAGAAAAAAAGTTATATGCCGGCAGCACGCTGGCCATTCGTTTGTAAATCATTCGTTTCTTTTAAAGAGTGAAAAAGCTCTATGGAGCCTTCCATGTTACGCACCCTCCACGGTGAAACACATCGTTTAGAGTACTGGGACTTGCATGGTGTGATGCACAAGCATTTTACAACAGACTTCATGAAAACCTTGTTCAGAGATGTCCCACCCGATATGATCTTTTACTTTTTGAAAGAGATCAACATTTTTCATCTGATCTAAAAATTTTATAAAAAAGGAAAGTTTCAAACAAAATATCCGGTGTGCTTTTTGGTCCATTTTAAGGGTTGTGTGAATATCTTAACGCAGTTACAGCCCTTATATGGCCATTTGCGACAGGCTGAGCTATAAGCAACCTTATATCGCACCTTTCAGATGGTTTGGTATTTTTTGTGTGTTTATTTTGATTTTCCCCTACGAATTCGGGGTCTTTTCACAGGTTCATCGGTTTTTTTTTTAATGTAATATTTATCTAGGTATTGTATTTTCTTCACTCGCAGGTCTTAAAGTACTCATTCCTTGGTTCAGTGTCTCCTTTCACTGATTTATTTGGCTCGTCTCTTGGGCTTAGAGTCTTCTTTATTTTAGGATTCGGTGTCTTTTTCTTTTGGCCTTGAAGATAAGACAGTTTCCTGTGTCGGTGTTCTGGGGAACGAGGATACAAAACGGGGAGTACCAGAGGGAATGTTTTCTGGAAAGGCATGAAAGGCTGACTCGGCTATGGAGCAAGTCTTGTGAATCAAGCGATCTGGAGCATGGACGCATGCTTTCAGATCATTTTGGTTCGGGCTGCAGAGCTCTTGAGGAAGTCTTTGATCCTCTTCCTGAAATATTTCCTAGTGCGCACCTGGTACTCCTGATCTGCGTGTCCTTTATCCACAGAGAGCCAGACATGGTAATCAGTCAGCATGTGAATCCTCTCATAGATTTTAAATTTTGAAAATAATTCTTGGTGAGTCCGCCAGTTTCTTTGCGAGTGCGCCAAAAACAAGGACAATCGAATCAAAAGACAAATATTAATTTCCTTTTGTGGGAACTGGTGGTCACTGTTTAAATAGTGCAAGTATTCTCGACCTCCTGTGATAGCGTTTTTGGTTTCCTCTCCTTTAGTGTTCTTTCATAGGATTTACTGCCCTTCTAAAGAGGCTAGTGTAGTCGTTCTAGGTGGTTAAATTTCCCCTTTTTAAAAGTTGTAGTGTTTTCATTCCATAGATGGAGCATTTTCCTTTCCAAGGTTTTAATGTTCTGGTTTCTTACAGTATGGGACTACTATTATCGGTTTATTGCCTTGTTTTGATAGATTTTAGTGCCTTCATCTCATAGGGCTTATGGGAACAGCTGCAGAATGCCATAAAACTGGTAAAGAGATCCGGGTGACTCCCCATAAATAGTCGAGTACGTCCAAGTGAGTCATTAGATGCCCGGATCTCGGAGGCGTCTCGAAGACTGAGATAAAAACTGAACTTGCACCCAAGGTGTAATTAACGTGCGTCAGGTCACAGTTCAAAAAGGAAGAGAAAACGTGCCCCCACATCCTCTTTCTGACATGCTGTACCTCTGCATTGCCTAAAGTCGTCGAAGTGGGTTATTTGAATGTACGCTTTAAACTTTACATTCCGTCTCCGTGTCCGATGCGGTGCTTCAACTGCCAGAAAATTGGGCACGTCAAAATTCGCTGTTCTTGGGAAGAGGTGTGTGGTGAAAAGCTATGATCATTCTGATTCCTAAGCCAGGAAAAGAACTTATCAACCCTTAACACTATCGCCTAATAGCTCTGACAAACTGCCTCTTCAAGCAAATGGAAAAGATGGTCAACTCCCGTCTAATGTATAAGCCCTAAACCAATAGTCTTTTGGCCAATGAACAGTGCAGGTTCCGGAAGTGCTACTCAACCGTTGACCATTTAGTTCGTCTGGAAACCACCATCCGCAACGTGTTCATTAATAAACCTTATGTGTTTGCTATCTTTTTTGGTCTGGAAAAAGCATGTGATACCACTTGGAAATCTAGTATTATTATAGACATTCATAAAGTTGGTTTTCGTGATTAACTGCCTTTATTGAAAACTTTATGGCTGATCGGCAGTTCTAAGTCCGCATTGGCACCACGCTGTCCGACATCCATGGGCAGGAGTTGTGTGTACCTCAAGGGAGCATTCTTCCTTCGGCTCTGTTCTGTATCAAAATGAACGACATTGTCAGTTAAGTAAACCAGGGTTCCGAGTCCTCTGTTTGTTGATGACTTCGCATTCTATGCAGCTGGAGCCTCTTGTGCCAGCGTATGGCGTCGACTCAAAAATGTGTGTGGATAAAATTCGACAGTGGGTCAAGGAAAACGGTTAAAAACTTTTCAAGAACCAAAACACAGCGTATCCATTTCCACAAATTTCGTAGTTCTTTGCCGATCCTGAAATTTTGTCTGGGTAAGTCCACCCATTCCAGTTGTGAAAGAAAGAAACCAAATTTGTGTTTTTTTTCAAAAACTGTAGAATGTCGCATCCAACACTTAAAAACTCGTCAGAAAGCACTGACCATTCACAGAGTTGTGGCACACACGGGTAGGGGCGCTGATAGAACTCTTCTCATTTTTACAGGGCTCTGATCCGCTCCAAAATGGACTATGGACGTGTAGTCTAAGGCCGGCCACACCTTCCTACCTGAAAAGTCCAGATCCCATCCATATCAAGAGCTTCGACTCTGTCTGATTACATCCACACCATCCCTGTTTATAGCATGTATGCTGAGGCAGGATAACCATTCCTCTCAAATCGCTGGCTGAAATTTACCTTTAACTACACTTTGAATATTTCATCTGAACTCCAAAACACTACATATGACTATATTTCGACCCCAAGTTCCAAAAGAAATTCGACGACCTTCCCTGTTCCTTTACATCTGGGAATTCGTATGCTTCCTCATTTGAACAATGCAGAACTAGATCTTGAGCCGTGCGTGATTTATCCAAGTTTCCAGATGACCCACCATGGACTCTCTCCACTCCAGAGATCCGGTTTGATTTAGTCTCGTACCGTAAAGATACCACTGGCTCCGTGGTGTACATGTCCGTTTTGGCTGAACTGTTTTCGAAGTTTTCATCCTTCGGGAGAATTTTCGCCGACGATTCCAAATCTGGAGAGGGGGGTTGCCTAAAGATGTTCTAAACACATTGAAATGGGTCTCTAAATGAAAACATAGATTTCCTCATTTTGTTGGATTCACTTTTGCTGCTTTGGAGGCCATTGCCAGCCGTGATCTCAAGCACCCTCAACTGATGAAATTATTCGAACTGTAAACCCCTTTAAAATCAGATGGATATTATATGTTTTTTGCTTGGGTTCCCGGTCATGCGGCCATTTGAGGCAACGAGTTGGTTGATAAACTTGCCGAGAGTGTCAAAAGGAAAGATACGCAGATTGTCTATCCCTCACACTGATGTGAAACCCAAATCCCAAGCTTGCGTCAAAGATCTCTGGCAAGAGGAATGGAACTTGCAGACGGATAAGAAACTATTCAAAATCCGTCCAAACTTTTTTTTTTTTTTTTTTACCATGTTCATGAGGCGACCGTAAAAAGAATAAAGTCTTGTGCTGTTTGCATAAAGGCCACTCCTTTTACATCCATTCTTATCTTTTAAAAGGTGAATACGCTTCATGAAGACCTTTTTCAGAGATGTCCCACCTGATCTTTGGATTTCTGAGAGAGATTAACATTTTTCAGCTGATCTAAGATTTTACTGAGGGGAAACATTCTTAACAAAATTTCTGGTGCAGTTTTAGGTGTATTTTAAAGGGTTGCCGATTTATCTTTTTATGTAATGACTTGTTAAATTTAACGCAGTGACACCCTTGCCCTTAGAGAGCGATTGGCAACATTACCTTTCCTTACCATAGGGCCTATAAACCATTTCGTGTCGAAAGGATGGTGTCGGCTTCTTTCATAGAGCTAAATGTTATCCTTCCAAATTGTTTAGTGTAACCTTCTTTCGGAATGCTAGTCTTTGTTTCACAGGTCTAATGTCTTTTTAAGGCTTTGGCCCCATGCACAGTCTTCTTTTCCCCAGGTTTAGTGTCTTTTTCATACACTTTACTGTCCTCTTTATTCTCAGCGTGTGTAAATGTCATTCTTAGGCGTTAGTTTCTACTGTTCATGCTTTAATGCATTCTATATTATGGTTTAGCGGCGATTTCTTGGTCGGAATGTAATCCGCGGTTTCGTTTGTGGCAGGGCAATCAGGAAGCGCCCGTCTGCGAGAACCAATGCCAAGTCAACCACGAGCCATCGCACTACATCTACAAACCACCTCCATCCACACCCAAGGCATACGACTCTAGGGACGGGGGATGCTGCAAAGATCGTGATGGACTTCACAGCGTTGCTACAGTCTTCCAGAGAATGCAGGAAAAGTTGTGACTTCTGCTGGACCAACCCATTGCAGGACTTTTAAGAATGCGCCCACAATGGCAAGGGCCGGAGAAGACAGGGAGCATTGCGCAGAGAACAGTCAAGGTCTTCGTAAAGCCAAAGTGAACGTTCGTGTGTGTGTGTGTGAGAGTGTGTGTGAGAGAGAGAGAGAGAGAGAGAGAGAGAGAGAGTATGTGTGCGTGTGTAGCATTTATGTTAAATAGGTAGTGTATTTTAAACATCCGTTTCAGCATGTATGGAATGACATGTTAGTGGACATATTTTTTGTTTTTTTTCCTTCATATGGAATCGATTTAGATTTGATGACGGCCCTGATATGACTCCCTGAATTCGGCTAGGCTGTAAGCAAAATGGATGCAAAAATGAAATCTTGTGTCTAATGCGAAATTATTCTCTCTCTCTCTCTCTCTCTCTCTCTCTCTCTCTCTCTCTCTCTCTCTCTCTCGTAAATGAATGAATGTGTGTGTGTGTGTGTGTGTCCCATGGCGTCCTGCCTTGTCATAAATGCTTCGCTTTTTTCATGACTCTCTCTCTCTCTCTCTCTCTCTCTCTCTCTCTCTGCCTCTCCCTCTCTCTCTCTCTGCCTCTCCCCTCTCTCTCTGCCTCTCTCCCCTCTCTGTCTCCTCTCTCCTCCCCCCCCCCCTCTCTCTCTGTCTTTCGTAGCTTTGTTTCTGCTGAAATGACGTTGATTTTTTTTATCTGTATGACATGCACCCCTCTCCATCCTTCGCCCTTGGTAACTAGGCTATCATTATGCATTTTCTTGTCTTTGTTTTCGTTTTCCTTGTGCATCAAAATTGTTTTTCATTTGCTCGGTAGTTTTTGTTTGTTTGTTGGATTGTTCTCTAAACATGAATTACAATGTGCTCTTTCCGCACCCCGCTCTCTCGCTGTCTCCCTCCCTCCCTCACCTCCCTCCCTCTCTCTCTCTCTCTCTCTCTCCCTCCCTCTCTCTACCTCCCCTTTTTTCTCGCACTTCCCTGTGTACTCCTTCCACTCCTGCCTTTTTTATTTCCTCATTGTTGTCTCAATTCAGTTGCCGTTTGCATGCTCCTACCTTTATTGCCTTCGTCTTATTTTGCATTGTTGACCCTACTCGGGGCGAGGGACAGGACGTATAAAAGCACACCAGTGCTTCTTATATCCTCGTAAATTTTGTCTCTCGTAAATTTTGTCTCTCTCTCTCTCTCTCTCTCTCTCTCTCTCTCTCTCTCCATAAATACATACAAATGCCAATTTCTGTATGACTGTGTACAAATTGTTAGATCGTTCTGCCGCCCAATTTCTGCAGGGATCGATAGATAATGCGCCTTTGTGCACGTCTTTGGAACGGCCAAAATGGACAGGATCGGTTATGGGAGAATACCAGTTTCGGAAGGCGATAACTGTTTCCAAGGGAAACGGTTATTACCCTTCAGAACAACTGGACGAAGCTGTTATCCCTGAGGATCTCCATTGCTTTCATAAGGACAATAACCATTTTCCTAAAGGATCCCAAAGGAAAACATTATCCCTTAAGATCTCGACGTTCCCCAATGTTACAGACCCCATTCAGCCATCATTCGGTGATCATGTCCTGTTATGGTTTTCCTCGCAGTATCGTCCGGGTCTGACCCCTTTACCCATTCCATTTCGTCGTATTTTGTACATATCCGTAGAAGATACGACGAAGTAAGAAACGTCGAAGGGAATTCTAGGGACGACGTTCTTCAACAGTAATTGTCCTTACGGCGTATAACCATGGCGGAGGCTTTCACCAAAGAGGGACAACTCTTCCGAACTCTTCGACGCGCGCGATGTGACACTAGGCAGTGTCTGTTGCTTTAACAACATGGCCTGAAGCAGAATCTTGTGCTAAAGGTGTACTGATGGATTGGGTTTGAAAGTAATTCGTATCAGAAAAAAGCAATGTTATTGTAGCGAAATGCAAGATCAGGTGGTTACTATTGGGAAGAAGCTGCTCCCGTATGATGGTGGGTGAAACCAAAACGAATGTCACCCCACCCCCTTCCCCACCATTTTTACAGAAATTTGAGATCTGTACACACTTTTCGTGGAAAAGACGCTTTTTTTTTTAGTTGAAAAGCACACCACCAATAGCAGGTGTAGGGTAACGGGTGTGCTTTTTTCAGGAAAACAAATTGTCCCAAGTAAACTAGGGAAAACGGTTATGATTCTTGACAGAAAAAAAGCCTCAAGAAAACAGTAAATCAGTTGTGATCCCCATGAAATTACTATCCTGAAGTAATGATCGTTTTCCCTCTTTTCGCCATTTTTTCCTCGTTTGCAGACGCTAGTATGCTCCCATAATGAAATATATAACTCGGTTTCTGTGAGTGCGGTATGTGTGATTGAGCGAGGAGGATGGGTGAGTTTGGGGGGGTGTGTAGTCTTCTTTTTCTGATTTTATGGTCCATTTTCTTTCCTTTCCTTTGTCACAAAACCTTTTCTGCTGACAGCAAGGTATGATATGCCAGCGTTTAGTTCTCTGGCGACTAGGAGTGAAAATTGTCAAGGTGCACGAGTTTCTGGCGACTAGGAAAAGGAAATTGTACAACCTGTCCACTGTGGACATTGGCTGTCCCTTCTGTGGGGAATCCTAGCATGCATAGCTTTGCCATGCATTTTTGTCGCTTTTGGATGTCTTTAGGTAATTTTGTACGAGGTACCTTTATCTCGGAGTGAAAAATCAAGGGTAAACTTAGGCGTTTTCTGTGCAACCTGGTTTGAATGCAATAATTTGTGAATAGTCTAGCAACACCGTTCTTCACTGCTTCCGGCCGGGATGAGTTTCTGATATATTTTTTTTTTTTTATCGTTTTTCTCCTTTTTCTGGTGAAATGTGGTGTCCAAGATATGATTTCCGCTATGAGTTTGTTGGCCTAGAAAAGCTTTCTGTGTATCTTGCTGGACTATGATGACAAAGATTGGAAATTGAATTTTTGTGTGTGTGTGTGTGTGTGTGTGTGTGTTTGAAAATTGGTAGTTGTGCAGACTTTTTGTCACTTGCACACATTTTCTGGGTACTTGCACGCATTTTCTGGGTACAGCTAAATTCTGCGGGCAACCACAATATTTTTTGCAGCAGAAGGTAGCTCAGTCGGTCAAACCCGGGCACCTTTGCAATGAGTCGGCCACAAATTACAGCGTTTAGTGACACTGACCGTAGACATGTGAGCTAGCACTGGATGTAATGCAGGTCCCACAACATTTCTCCTTTTCAGCATGTCGGTTTTGACAACAACAAAAAATGCATATAGCGTTCAAGGCAATCGAGGACAAAAAAGTCAAACTGTTTCACTCGGTGAGCGACACCCCGGCCGTAATAACAGGACGAGTGGGAAGGACGCAGATGGGACAGCTCGGAGTCCCGTTCTCGGTATACTCGCTCAGAGAAACGGGCTACAAGAAATATCAAGCGATACAACTATCATTATTTTCCTTTCACGTAGATGAAGCCTCAACAGAAATAGTTTTTTTTTTCTCAGAGGAGGATCAGTAAATTCCAATTCCATTTTGTGGAACATGTAGCTTTCTCCTCGCCCTTTCATCATGCCCATCCCACTGAAGATACCAAGGTAGAAAGTTAGGGAGAAGAGGGAGAACTGAAGGGAAAGTAATTGAGCAGGAAAGCGAAGTGAAGAAAAAAAAATGTCTGGATCACAGAGTCAACACAGCATGGCGCGGACCGGCGCGCACACTCGCTCACACACGACCGCACGCGCGCGCAGGCACACGCTCGTTCCTTCCCATACAGGAGTTTTTGTATATTTTGATTATGAGGAGCAAAATACCGCATCACCGATCACGCAGTCAACACAGCATTGTGCGGACAGGCGCGCACACTCGCTCAACACGACCACGCACGCACACGCACGCGACCGCGCGCACACGCGCTCGTACGCGCGCGCACGTTCACACACACACACACACACACACACACACACACACACACACACACGATCGCATGCGCGCGCACACACGCACACGACCGCACGCGCGCGCAGGCACACGCTCGTTCCTCCACACACAGGAGTTTTTGTGTGTTTTGATTATAGAAGCAAAATATCACATGCAAAAGTCGAATTTAAATGAGCGACAAAACTTTTCTATTATGATATAATGCTAGCTGCCTCCCTCCTTCCCATCCCCTTTTTCTGCCCTCCACGGCCGCCGACCCCCCGCCCACACTCCTCTTTCCCACGTTCTCCCCAGCCCTATCCAACACCTCCCCCCCCCCTCCCCACCACCATTTTTTCCCCAAACCTTCCCTCTCCTCTCCCCATCCCTCTCTTCCCTGCCCAGCCCCTTTCCCAATTCTCCCCTCCCCCCATCCCTTTCCTTTGTTCTTGTCTCTCCCTCCTCACATAACACACTCTCCATCGCACCTACTCCACAAAGTGGTTCAATTTTGATACGTCCGGATATGCTAAAAAAAAAAACTATTAAAAAAAAAAAAAAAAAAGACTGGTCAAAATTTGAATTTAAATGTCCCCCTTGCCTTGTCCTCCTTTTCCCCTTTTCTATCCCCCCTCCGCCCCCCCCCCCCCCCCCCCCTCCCCCCCCATCCCACTCCTCTTTGCCCTACTTTTCATCTCCACTTTCCCCTAATTCTCCCGGCTCCCTTGGGTCCCTGCCCCTCCCCGCCCCACCTCTCTTCCGAAACTTCCGCCTTCCCCAGCGATCTTTTCCTCCTTTACCCCCTACCCCCCCCCCCCCCCACCTTACCCCTACGCCTCTTCCCCTTCACCGCATGTCTTCCCTCCCTGTTGTTTTTGGGCCTCTCCACCTCTACCCTACCCCCATTATTGCTTCTCTTTTAACAACCCCCCTTCTCCTTTTCCTTCCTGCCACCCTCACACACACTGTCTGTGTCTTTGTCTGTCTGTCTGTCTGTCTCCCCTCCCGTTCCCTCCCCTCCTCTTAAAGAGAATCAGTAACAAGCAAGAGAAGCCCGCTAGCACAGGATGGTTTAAAAGTGAGCTATTTGCATTGAAAGAGTCCCTAGTATCCCGGATAACAGGGATTAAAGTATAATAAGATACCTTCAAAGGAAACATCAGTAATGTTGTTTGCTTTTTATATATATGTATACACATTATTCCAAAAAAAATGGTCTCATTTATACAATGCTTATTACCTCATAACTGTTGCCGATTGTAAACGAAACCCTTTCTCTTTGAAACTATAATCCAAAATATTCAGTTTTGACTCGCATATTTGTCCTTAGGGTGGCTGCGGACTGCACATTCACAGAATCATATTACAAGTAGACATGGCTATGTGTTTTTAGTGTAAAAGTGCATACATACACAATCATCTGTGTGACTGTAAAGATAAATATGCACGTGTGCATCAGTACGTTCATTGTAATGCGAATTAATGATTCAAATCCTGTCTGGAGTACGAAGCAGGGGTTGATTGATGATCCGTTTTTTTTTTTTTTTTCGCCTTTTTTTTAAAAATGTCTAAACTAATTAGGAAACGGAACACTCATAAGTAGGGGGTATGATGCTGATCCTCACTATAGCGATTTACAGACACCCCCCCCCCCCCCCCTCTCTCTCTCTCTCTCTCTCTCTCTCATTCACTCTGTGTGTGTGTGTGTGTGTGTGTGTGTGTGTGTGTGTCAGCGCGCGCTTGGAAAGACAACATCCGTTACAGAACATTTGTTTTATATCCAAGGAAAAACAAATGTACAACTGTACAGTGACTCCCCGTTTTGATTAGTAGTTGCCCACACGCATCAACAGGCCTTGGAAGGACTAGACAATACAGAACTAATGACTCTCCATTGATGCGATTTTCAGTCAACCTCGCCGTCATTTTTCCACAGCATGAATTCATACAGAATGTTGACAGCTTGCTTTTTTTGTGTGTTTATAGGCCTACCGTAATGGTCGCTTTGAAAACGGTTCACTTACTCCTGATTAAAGTCAAATGAGTCAAGCTGCAAAGTATAGTAAACAAAAAAAAATACAGCAACGTCACCAGAACATTTCCTGAGATTTGGGCCTTTGACCGAGAACATCGACCTCAGTGAGAAAGCCATGTACAGATACGCATATTCAAATATCAACTCACTCGTAGTACAGAGAGAGAGAGAGAGAGAGAGAGAGAGAGAGACAGACAGGGGCACATTGAGGCACACATTGAGAGAGAGAGAGAGAGGGGGGGGGGGGGGGGGGGTCGAAGCACAACATATGATGTCCAATTGTGAGATAGCAAACATCGGTTGTGGTAACATTTGAGCAGTTTGTACATTTTCGCCCTTTTCAACACGTCCAATAACATGATTCATAGATTGAATAAAAGAAAAAAAAAATCTGTGAGCAACGCAGATTGTGAAAAATAAAATATGACATGTATTCCCGTACAGAAAAAAGGTAAACTGGAGGCATTCAATAACGTCATTGAATCAAAAATCCTGTCTTACAGAGACGCAAAAAAATGCGCTTTCTCTTTCGTTTTAAAAAGCATAACTCAAATGTCTAAAGAACCTAATGTCAGGAACCTAGCTTGATCAATTACTTGAATAAACCGATAAACGGAGGGACAAACACACAGATACAAAAGCGTCTAGTTCATGTGTATATATACTGCCTGTCTAAGCTTGTAAACCTGTTTACGTAGACTGCCCCATAGAATTTTGTCGGGGACAACTGCCGTAGGTTCTGTTACGTGCGCTAATTTACAAACCCGACCTCTGTTTATCGCTTTACCCAAAAGACTAAACTGATAACAAGCATACATACTTGCAGGGACAGAGTTTGGAAATAACAACAACATACTGGTCATTGGCAGCCAAACACTCGGAGAGAGAGAGAGAGAGAGAGAGAGAGAGCAGAGAGGAGAGGGAGAAAGAAAGGGAAGTACCAGCAATATAAGCTTATTGATAATGGGCACTTGGAAACTGAAAACTCTCTCTCTCTCTCTCTCTCTCTCTCTCTCTCTCTCTCTCTCTCTCTCTCTCTCTCTCTCTCTCAAACACACAGTAGGAAATGCCAGAAAGATTTGACAGATGAGCGCTCATACAAAATGGAAGGGAAAAAATCGAAAGAAAAAAAAAAACAAAACGCCGGGAAACACTTGGTGCATGTTGATGGTCATTTAAATACACACTGACAAAATGCATGGAAACAACAATATGTGAACAATGGGTATTCACACATATACTGAAACAAGGAGGCACACACCAAACATGATAATAAAAAGGCATTCATTCACACTGTAGAAAAAAAAAAAAACACAACTGCTGGCATATCGGCATTCCTTGATGTGGGCATTCATACACACTGACAAAATAAGGAAAGCATCAGCATAATATGATTGCCGAGTATTCACATGCATTGACTCTTGAGGAAAAAAAAATGAAACAAAAGCAAACAAAACATGAACATATCGACAATATCAGATGGACATTCATCCCTACTGACGAATCGTTGCCCACAATACCAGAATAACTGGCATTCATACGAACTGAAAAGAGTGCGCTATATCAGCAATCTATACACAATGGGAAGTCTCATATGATTAGTGGGTATTCATGAACTGTATTCACTGAAAAAGGGCAGGGGAAAAAATCAACACTACGTTAAAAAGGCGGCCATACACATCGACAAAGGAGTGGTATATTACAGGCAATGTAGCAATGGTGGGCATCCATACACACCTGAAATAAAGCTGCTGAGAAACATCAACAGTAAAAAAGAAAGAAGAAAAAAAAAAAAAAGAGGCGTTCATACATGTAGAGAAAATGATTGAAAATATCATCAATATAGTGATAATGAGCATTCATACATCTGAGGGAATTGATGGGCAATACAGCCAATATGTACATGACGGGCATTGATACATCCCCCCCCCCCCTTTCCCACACACACACACGCATACAAACACACACACACACTAACACTCTCACGCCCCTCTCTCTCTCTTTCCCTTTCTCTCATTCACTCACACACACGCACACACACACACACACACACACACACACACACACACACACACACACACACATACACAAACTCACACACACACACACACGCGCGCGCGTCCGCGCACACGTACACACATAGTTGGTAAACACTACAATGTATTATACTGGTCATTCAATCATGCAGAAAAAAAAGTGGGAAAACAAGCAATATATAGATAATGCGGATTCACACACACACACACACACACACACACACACACACACACACACACACACACCCCCCCCCCCCCCCCCCACACACACACACACACTCTCTCACGCCCTCTCTCTCTCTCTCTCTCTCTCTCTCTCTTTCCCTTTCTCTCATTCACTCACACACACACACACACACACACACACACACACACACACACACACACACACACACAAAGAAGTAGTAGTAAACTGCCGTAATATGTGGGTAATAGGCATTTATATGCACTGCAATTGTGTCGCCAATTCCAATAATGTAATAACAATGCTGGGCATTTACATATAAAGGACATGTCTTGACATTGATAAACAGCGCGTAGCATCATTGTCATGCTCGTGACAGGCATTAACGTGGGCTGATGAAGAATGAGCCCCTTTGACATAAACAGAATTGACAATTCATACTAAATGCAAATTGATGCACAGCATTTTCGTGAACATAAACAATCGTAAAGATCGGTAGGTGACATGTTAGCACATTATTGAGGGCGTTGATTGGCTTTTTTTTTTTTTCTTTTTCATTTTTTGAGCGGTCATACACTTTTAGTTTTTTTTTTTTTTTCCACTCATGCCTGTGTGTGTGAGCACGCGCGCGCGTACGAGCTTGTGTGTGTGTGTGTGTGTGTGCGTGTGAAGAGAGAGAGAGAGAGAGAGAGAGAGAGAGAGAGAGAGAGAGAGACCTGGGGCGAGAGTGTATGTACATGAACAAGCGTACGACAGTGCTGGCTTGCGTGCGCGCATGCGCGCGCGCTTTTGTGTGTGTGTGTGTGTGTGTGTGTGTGAACAGACTCGGTTTTAAAAATTTGCATTTATGCTTGCGCATGCCAGCACTGGTTTTACTATTCGTGTTTGTCATGCATTCGCATGTATATTCTTTTTTATTTTCATACTTGTATTCAGAGCTTCTTAAGTTACAAAATAACGCATGGTCATCAATAATAGTATTTCAGTGTCAGAAAAAAAAAAATTCTTAAAAACCATTATTCGTGGTTATGATTACGAGCTGTTTTATGATCGAATATAAAAATACTAGATATCATTACACAGTTGAATTTTCATAAAATACACTGTTCCTATGGCTTGAGTAAGGTTTTTTTTTTCCTTTTACATGATAGCTTTCAAAGGACATAATGTCCATGGACAGATTTTTGCGCGCTGCCACTTCCAAAGCATTTTCAGGAAATTCTGCCAATGGTTCATTTCACGTGCACGAATGATCCCTCTGCTTCACCGTTTGAACTGAAGTTTTTTCCGAACACATTGTCAAAATACGTCACGGGCGACAATCATCATAGGAGTAGTGTAAGAAAACGTAACTCTGCGTGTCACATAACGCAGCAAGGCCGTCACTGCGTCGATTTTTGTCACATATGTTAATTCTTTGCTGTTGACAGCGCAGTTTGACTTTTAACCAGATCCCCCCCCCCCCCCCCCCCCCCCCCCCCTTTTTTTTTTTCTTTCAAGCACTGTGACTTAACGCCTGTTTTCCACATGCAGGTTTAACGTCCAAAAACACCTTAGGTGACATGGCAGACGCAGATAACCATTTTGCTTTCACGGAGGAGCGCAGCAGGGGGAGGGGAGAGGGAGGGGGAAGGGGGTAGGGGAGGGTGTAGGAGAAAGGGGAGGGGGCATATATAACATCACAATGTCACCACCAGAACAATGATAGGTTGCAAAACAAATGGAGGTTTCATGCCAGACACAAATGGGGTTTGAGTTCACATCCTACTGTATGAACATGGCACTCTCCAAGTAGGCTAAATCAGGCATTCGGAGCCCGCCCTTTCTTAATGTGAAGATATTCTCACTATTGCACAAAGTGCCACACAGTACAAACCGCAGATGGTAGTGGTAAACACCTCAGCGGTGCGTACAACTGTCTAGAGAACACATCGTCAAACCACGTCACTGGCCACAGTTATCAATGCAACGTTGTGACAGAACTTCAACTGACGAATTCTTACTTTGCGCTTGTCTCCCTTGACAATACCTGGGCATGGACGTTACTGTTGAAACCACGGTCACACCGCTGTCTTGTCTCCGTTCGCTCTGTGTTCTATGTTATGACCTCCACTCTTTCGACCTTAGTAGCTAGCGGCGACCAGTCTCTCTCTCTCTCTCTCTCTCTCTCTCTCTCTCTCTCTCTCTCTCTCTCTCTCTGCGTCACAGTTGTTATGTCCACTATGTATATCGACTGAGGAAGATGAATTTCTTTTGTCCTTACGTGTCCAGTTTACAGTGAATTTAGGAAAGAAATAATCCCAAGAAAATCTTGCATGTATCCATGTATGTTCAGGTCGTACCTTTTACTTTCGTCCTCTAGCATTGTAACGATGCAAAGCTTGTCATTGTACTTGTATAAAGCCTTTGCAAGACTTGCTGTCATTAGTATTAGCTAGCTGTTTAATCTAATACTTTGCAGTGCACTGGTAGGTATGTATTTACACAGTGCATGATTATCGTTTGTCACTGCATTTTGATTGAGGGCCCCATCAGAATGGACCAATGGTCTTCTGATTAAAGAATGAATTCATTCATTCTCGTGGCAGTCAAAATGTAATTTACTTAGAAATCGATAAAAAAAAAAAAAGCAACAACAACAACACACATAAACCGCAGCAGCAGCCCGGACACTGCTTATTGATCTGCGAAACTTCGTTGAGTGTGTGAGTGTATGTGTGCGAGGGCGCGCGCATGTGTGTGTGTGTGTGTGTGTGTGTGTGTGTGTGTGTGTGTGTGTGTGTGTGTGTGTGTGTGTGTGTGATCTTCTTCTTCTTTTAAGTTTCATTATTCATTTATTAATTTATTCATTTACTTATTTATCTGTTTATTCAATATGGTATATATTCATTCAATGGTTTATTATTTATTTACTTATTCGCGTATTTTAGAGCGAGAGAGAGAGAGAGAGAGAGAGAGAGAGAGACAGAGACAGAGACAGAGGGGTGTGTGTGTGTGTGTGTGTGTGTGTGTGTGTGTGTGTGTGTGTGTGTGTGTACGTGCATGTGTGCGCGCGCGTGCGTATTATAGAGCGCTCGAATGTATGTGTGTGTTCAAACGCATGCGTCCATCCACACGACCTCGGCTCAAAGTTTCAACCGAAGGACTTAGAGAGTCTGCACTGATGTTGCCTTTGGAGACTAACCCGACTTTCTCAGTCGGGGTTCGAACCCAGTACCCCTAGATTCAGACTGAGTAAATATGGGTGACCGCTTTACGATGATAGCGCGGGCTTGTCACCCATTATCCTCAGGTTAAGATTAAGTAGACAGTGGTGACCGCTTTACCACGATAGCCTAAACAGGCCGTACAACGCACCGTCTTTTATTCATGTCTTTTTTCACTGTCATCAATCAATCAAGACCGGAGGCATGGTCTGGTCAGGCTCATTCCGGATGACATCTTGAATGAAGAGAATATTTGCTTATCTCCCAAGACCAACCAGGCCCTCGGCATTCGGTCCGTCCATATGTGCTCGGCCCTCACAATCACTAGTGACCGTTCATTAGCAGACATCAGCCGTTCCAGAGAAGAAACGCCAAATTGTTCATCTGCAAATTCTTCAGGTTAATAGCATCCATTGTCGCTTCCCAAATGCCTCTTAAGGAATGGAACGGTTCGGCAGCAACTTCCAAAATAAATAAAATCACATAAGCAATCAAGAGACTTCAGAGGTACGTTGAAGAACTCCCCCTGTTCTGTAACATGCGCGTCCCTGACAAAGACGTTCAGAACCGCTTTGAGCATACAGAAGAACGCACTAGCACGTCTAAATGTTTTTTTTTTTTTTCCTTTTTCCAACCATGTATTATAGCAGTTCTCGGCTTCATTCCCGCGCGTTCAAGAATGGAGAGAGTAAGAAGCAGCGATGCTGCTCGTGTTGTCTGTGACACTGAATAGAAGACATCTCCAATTGATTGACATGGCGGATAGCACGGACTGATCCATTCATATCTTGCCTGACATCCCATCAGAACACGACGCGGTCCACCTCCATCACACAACCACTAATTAGACAATCACAAACAGGACCCGTAAGCACTGGCACCACAGACGGAACCTCTAAAAGAGATAATTTTTTTTTTTTTTTTCATCATGAGATCCATACGTTAAACAGCGCCTCGAGCTGGATCACAAACGATTTTTTTCCCCACACAAGTTGTTGAAACCAGTCGATGAACGTACGTGAACTTCACGAATGGTCATTTTTGTTGGTGGGAGGAAGGGGGGGGGGGGGGGGGGGGGGGGGGGGAGGAAGGGGGGGGGGGGGGGGGGGGGGGGGGGGGGGGGGGGGGGGGGGGGGGGGGGGGGGGGGGGGCATCATATTTGACTGTACTCGTTGGCCAGCATGGCACCGTTCTCCTCCAGGTGCAGGCGGGAGGGGCTGTTATCTCCGCTCCAGAACTGGGAGGCTGGGGAGGAGGTGATGGGGGTGCAGATGGTGTGCACCTCCCCGCCCCTGTCCCGGCTGTTTTTCTTGTGGCCTGTTGAGGACGAGACAGCGCTGCCGTTCTTGTAGCAGCCGTGGCGACGTAGCATCTCCAACTGCAACATCGGAACAAGGACGAAGACATGTGTCATACAGGTAAGGCAGACTGAAATGAACGTGTCAAAAAATGATGTCCACGAGGTTACGCAGACTGAAAATGAACGTGTAAAGACTATCCACGATGTTACCTGTAAGTTTCCTTTATATGTTTGACAACTGTTTTGTTGACTGTGTGTATCTGAAATCCAGACAGTGGGATAATATCGCACACATGAAGCCGGTGTTAGTACAAAACAATCCCTGCTCGACAGTACCGGAGGACAATAATGCCACGCTGAAGGACGCATGGAAAGTGCAGACCTCCCTTACAGTCCATAGTATGAATGAGTCATTTGATCCATTCCGCATCACGCATGCACACACACACAAAAAAAAAAAAAAAAAATCTCTAACGGGTTCGCCCCGGGCGTCGCATTCTATTTTTCCACCGAGCTGAAAGTCGGAGTAACATCTTCAGCTGCCAGTAACAACTGTGTTGAACGACTGATAGACTGACTGGAAGACAGCGTGAGGGACGGAGTGCATGAGCGTGTGATAAACTGATTGACTGATTTCGACGATGTATTGACTGATTGACCGAGTGACTGATTGAAAGAAAAAGGTGTCCAAGAAAACAGAGAGAGACAGAGAGAGAGAGAGAGAGAGAGAGATAGAGAGAGGGGGGGGGGCGAGAGGGGAAGGGTGAGAGAGACGGAAAGATGGGGAAAGGAAATGAAACATTATGCATGTATATAATATATTATACGGAGGGCGTAAATATATATATATATATATATATATATATATATATATATATATATATATATATATATATAGATAGATAGAAGACACACACACACACACACACACACACACACACACACACCACACACACACACACATATATAATATATATATATATATATATATATATATATATATATATATATGTGTATATATGTATGTGTGTGTGTGTGTGTGTGTGTGTGTGTGTGTGTGTGTGTGTGTGCGTGTGCGCACGCATGGGCGCATAAGAGAAACAGGAGACAGACATATGGAAAAATGAGAGAAAAAAAAATACAAGACAGCAGAAAGAAAGAAAATATACAAGTTTCTGTTTTTCGTCTTTGTTTACTTTGGCTTTGAGACAGGCAAGATCAATCGTTGCACATTCTCTAGGGTAGACCTTTCCAAAGCAAACACGGGTTCCATTTCTACACACTGTTTTTTTTCTGCTTACTATAATCTCGTTCGTTGTCTTTCGATAAAGCTTTTATTTCTACTGTAACGTTGAAAACGCAGCTCCGTCCGCAATGACGCTGTATAAAATGATATTTGTGCTTTGCTCTCTCTCTCTCTCTCTCTCTCTCTCTCTCTCTCTCTCTCTCTCTCTCTCTCTCTCTCTGCGCGGACGTAAGCGTGTGAGTGCGTAGTGCAAGCGTGCGTTTGTATGAAAGCGTGGCTCAGAGAGAGAGAGAGAGAGAGAGAGAGAGAGAGAGAGAGAGAGAGAGTCGGTGTTGTTGTTGTTGTTTTAGTTGTTGTTGTTATTGTTATTGTTGTTGTTGTTTGTTGTTTATCGGTTGATACAGCAAACTGATATGGAAAAAAAAAGGAAACAGCAGGATATCGTTTCTCCCTTTGCAACTAAAGTCATCAATAGATATCAATAAGAATGGAGTCAGACAAAATGCAGTAAACTGCAACAGAACGAGTCATGTATGACAATGCTTTCCAGATTTCAATCTAACCTCTTAAGGGACATTGCCATCTTGTGTACTTAGTTAAACTAAACGTATCAAAGTGCGATATTTATGTCAATGTCGTCCCTAAATCTTAGTCTGTTCACATCTAAATGTTTCGCGGCACGCCGGGAGAAAATGATCGCGGCGGCCGACTTGCCACCAGACGGCGACATGGGGCGAAAATACTCGCGGCAAGCGATCGGTCACTCAGGATACATCGCGAGAATGATAGCGACGGTCTTCTAAAAACAAATATGACAGAATTTCCGGAGAATTTTTAACCCGTGGTGTCAGCGTACAGATGCGGTCCTTCCTAGGTCATACCGCACCAATAACCAAGCTACTAACAGTCGATTTCATTGGTCAATTTGAAGAGAAAGCAACCAACCCGTTGGCGTCTTCAAGTACTGAATTTGTGCCCCTTGTTCGAAGTATGTCACTTTCAACAACTCAAACAAACAACAACAAAATAATCATTTTGACTTTTAAAACATTTATCATCAAGAAGATAAAACAGGACCTCTATTTCACGGTATAAAAAGTGAAGTCACTGTCGAATTTAGGCTTTTAAGGAAAAATTCATTAAAATGGTCAAAATCAGGTGCCCTGAGGGAATTTCAGTGCTGTGACTGCAGTATCGACTGGGCACACGGAGCAGAACGAGGGTCTGTGTTGAAAGTGTTCCTAATGATGTTTAAGCATGAATCTTGCTATTCAGCACGCTACGAAGAAGAAAAACAGCTGGCAGAAGCCACATCCTGGCTGGTTTTGACTGCACCCTCGTCACTACCCATGTCAGATCGTCATAAGGTGACCATCCACAGGAGACACTGCACGTCTGCCTGATCGCTGTCATGCCTGTTGTGTTCCACCATACACAGGACACCAGCTAAAATACACCACTGACTACGAACAATAGCAGCTTGCTTGTGGAGCCAGAGAGTGTAAGCGTCCGCCTCTGGATGGCGTCACCACGTCTGTCCAGCGGCCGTCTACATGGAATCGTCAATACCAGAGACCTTGATATGAACTCAGCAAGGTCATAGACGTAGAGACCAAATCGACATGGAGGCCGCCATTGCAGCAGGGCATGATGAGAGCCACAAAAATTTTAGACTTGGTGCGCAAATCGTCGAGGATCAAGGTGCTGCGGATGATAGCATAGTGGAGTTCCATTCTGTTCTGAGACTGCATGACAGGGCTGTACTCTACACTCTATTTCATGATATATCAGGTGTCAACCAGTCCAGGGAGATACAGACACCTGCAGAGGTGGTCAGAAAAGTTGAACAACATCCAGAGAGACGCATCCAATTTTTTTTAGTGGATGAAACTCAATTTTGTGACCTCAGTCTTCTCGGCTGATCCCATGTCAAACACAACTGTGGATGCCAGCTGATGGGAGCAGAAAAAAAAATCTCACAAATAAATGGTTTTCCAGAATCGAACCCGTGATCTACCAGCCAGGGATCTGCTACAATAACCGCTACACCACGCCGGCTGATATTTTCGCGCGCGACCTTCCTAACAGACAGACAAACAGTGCAAAAGACAGGTTGAAAACATAACGGCTCTGGCTGAAGTGACAAACCACCCCACCTCTACTTCTGGTAACACGTTACCCCGCTGGGCCGGAAAGAGCGTCGACGAGTTGCCCCGAGCAACGCTGGCGCGCGAGCTGAGTGACCCGTCCTTGACCGTGGTGGGTCGCCAGACGACGGAGGTGAACTTGGACAGCAGGGTCTGCTTGAAGAGCTTGGTGGTCAGTGTGTACAGCAAGGGGTTCAAGGCCGAGTTGACCGGCAGAATGAAGACGATGACCCAGGCGTAGAGGTCTTCGCTGATGGAAACGCCTGTATTTTGAGAGAGAGAGAGAGAGAGAGAGAGAGAGAGAGAGAGAGAGAGAGAGAGAGAGAGAGAGAGAGAGATTTCATTTCTGGTCACCTTCAAATGGAAAGGGTGACAGCGACATTCACGTATTTAACATTATTTTATAGTAATGCTTACAGTATCACCAGAAGTCCTATCAGTTACGATGTGCAAATAATTACGATTTTTTTTTCTCTGAAAGACAGGTTTGCTGGATGTCTTGGTTGTAGAAGTCGCAGTAGTAGTAGCGGTTGCAGAAGAAATCAGCAAGAGGAACAGAAGTGACAGCAGCAAACACAACGGCATCAGAAGCAGCTCTTGACTTAGAAATGGTGTGTAGGTAATGGTAGTTTTTTTGTTGTATGCCTTCTTCTTCTTCTTTTCTTCTTCTTCTTTTTCTTCTTCTTCTTCTGCAGAACCAACAGCAGCAGCAGCCGCAGTAATAGCAGTAGCGGTAACAGCACGAGCAGCAGAAGTAACTATTATTATCAGAATTCATTGTAGAAGTAGAATTAATAGTAGTGGCAACAGAAGCATCAAGAACAGCTGCAGCAGTAGCAGTAACAGCAGCAGCAGCAGCAGCAGCAGCAACTACAGCAGCGACAGCAACAGCAGCAGCAGTAGTAGTAGTTGTATCCGCAGCGGGCAGCAACTATTGTTACTACTGTTATTTATGCTACTGCTAGTTGTAGTAGTAGTAGTTGTTATGGTTGTTGTTTTCGTTTAGTAGTAGTAGTAGTAGTAGTAGTAGTAGTAGTAGTAGTAGTAGTAGTAGTGGCAGTAGTAGAGGTAGTGTGGTGGTGTCGTGGTGGTGGTATTAGTAATAGTGGTAGCAGTAACAGCAGCAACAGCAGCAGTATTACTAGTAGTGGTCGCGGATGAAGGAACAGTAACACCAAAACCAGATAGAAGGGAGAGAACCGCTCAATGCAAGAAAGCGGGGAATAGCACTTGTCTCCCTCTATCTGCCGCTAACCCCTCATTCTCATCGTCCTGATTCTCTGTTGATCCCCGGTGAAGTACTTGAACATATGGTTTAACTTGCTTCTTTTAAATTGGCACACACACACACACACACACACACACATACACATTCTCTCTCTCTCTCTCTCTCTCTCTCTCTCTCTCTCTCTCTCACACACACACACACACACACACACACACACACACACACACACACACACACATGCTCACACACACACACACACACACACACACACACACACACACACACACACACACACGCACACACACACACACACACACACACACACACACACACACACACACACACACACACGCACACACGCACGTACGCACGTACGCACGCAGGCACGCACACACACACACACACACACACACACACACACACACACACACACACACACACACACACACACACACACATCTTTTGATCTTTGCCAAGTCATCATAGTAAGGACTTAGGAAACGTTAACCTCCACTTTTTTCCCCCAACACTAACTTGTTCAACAGGACCGTGATTTAAATAAAATAGCTTAGTACAGTTCACGAAAAATGCAAGACGCAAACTGACAGTTGATATGTCATTCTACAGTGTATTTAATTTGTCAATTTATTTTAGAAGTTGTAAACAAAAACATATTAGTTTTCAACTGAACTTTTCTTGCCTTCTGCACAGAGTAAACTGACCATCTAAAGGTGGAGGCTATCAGTAGACTGAGACATCCCTCCAAAGAGTAGCCCCTCACAACACACCAGGATGTCCGAAGTCAACAGGACGACGTACTAATGAAACAGATCTCCTCAAAAGATCTGACTGAAATGCTATAAGACACTATATAGTATCATTACCAGTAAGATACACAAACCACTCCGGCGATCATAGGATAAAACCAGGACCCAAACATCATTCAGAACAGCACAGCCAACAAGGACTACAGAAAGACCCCCCCCCCCCCCCCCCCACTCACGTA
The DNA here is from genome assembly GCA_016801955.1 of Conus betulinus. Classification (NCBI taxonomy): domain Eukaryota; kingdom Metazoa; phylum Mollusca; class Gastropoda; order Neogastropoda; family Conidae; genus Conus; species Conus betulinus. Next base: position 42,060 of record JADBJO010003495.1, read on the forward strand.
CACCAGCATCACACACACACACACACACACACACACACACACACACACACACACACACACACACACACACACACACACACACACGTACAGCACAGCCAACCACGACAACGAAACCAGCCAGCACACAGCACAACCATCCGCGACACAGAAAACAACAAGATCAGCACAACCAGCCGCGACACAATAAATGACAAGATCAGCCAGCACAAGCAGCCAGGACACAGAACACAATCAGAACAGCATGGTCCCAGCACAGGCTGTTGGCAAATCACCTCATGCAATCTTCCATTCAGAATTAACAAAGACCCGTTTTTGTTTTGGGGTTTTCTGTCATCTCTTCCTTACTGATATGATATTTCATTGGCACAACTCACGCAAAAGCAAAATTACGCTTTAACTTTTTTTTTCTTTAAAGCTATTGTTACAGACTATTTCATATGTGTTGGGTTTACTTCAAATTCCAAACCGATTGTCCAGGGAACAGAATCTCACTCCTGGGTAATTCATGAACGTAAGAAAGAGCAGAATAACAGGTAAGCTGTTGTTCTGCATTTTTATGTGTTTCAAGGGCTTAACAATTTCCCCGCTAGTTCATGAACTATGCAGACACCTGTTCAATTCAGGAATTAAGAAGTCTGGCTGCTTTATTCTTAAAATATGCTTTTTAAAAAAATTGCATATTTCACTAGATACTAAGTTCCCAGATTAAGCGTTAACTTGTACATACAAGCGTTCGACTGTGCATACGCTCGATAAAATGCCCACCAGTTTGCGTTCGTATGACGGCGTATTATATCTGCGGATTGCATATGCCCATATGCTTATACCTGAAGCTCAGTTTCTGCATTTACTGATAACAATTGGAGAAACAGACAAATAAATACTTTCAAACAAAAATGACCACGATAACAAAAACCGAAGACAGAAAGAAGATACAGAAATATACTCCACAAAAAAATCAAAAGGAACGAAAGAAGACACGAAACTGTGGGGTTTTTGTTTGTTTGTTTGTTTTCAATGTAGAAAAACGAAAAAGAATAGAAAAAGAAATACAACGAAAGAAAGACTGAATGAAGAAGAAGACAGAAAAAATAGGAAAATACAAACAAAAAATTAGTTGGCGAAATAAGACAGAGACACGAATCAGAAGAGAAAGAAATAGGGGAAGAAAGGAAGAAAGCGAATTCAAAAAAGAAAAAACGAACATGAAAAAAGACAGAAACAAAATTAGGAAAATAAACAAAAACAAAAACACAACAAAACGAAAACAGAGAAAAGGCGAATAAACAGACACATGAAAAAAAAGAAGGGAAAACCCCCACAAAAAACAAAAAAAGCACACAAACAAAGAAATGAAGACAGACAAAAATAGGAAGTGGGGGTGGGGTGGGGGGTGAATGGGAGAGGGGGGGGGGGGGGGGGGGGGGGGGAGGTGCGCGTAAAGAGAGAAGACAGAAAAAGCGTAATCCCGGAAGACCTACAGACAAAAACAAAAACCTCAGCAGCTCTCCAGCTATCTGTTATTATCTTAATTGATCAGGAGATGCTTGTCTGTGGCCTAATGGGCGTTTTCCTGCAGTTTGCAAAGCCAGGCCGCGTGTGGTGAGGGGCCTGTCATATAACCTGTGATTCACTGCGGACTCTGTGGCAGCGGCAACAGGGGAGATTTCTGCCTCAGCTAGCGTGCGTGCACGCTACATTTATGACTGGATCTGGTGCCAAGGACGTTTCCCCTCTCTAGCCTCTGTCCGTTTTTGCAGTTTGCCAGCGCTCGTGTCTGTGTCTGTTTCTGTCTGTCTGTTGTTTCTTTGTCTACCTGTTTGTCTCTTTCAGAATCTCTGTCTTTCGGTCAGCCTGTTTGTCTGTCTCTCACGTACCAATTTCTTCGTGAGTCTGGCAATCTCTCTCTCTCTCTCTCTCTCTCTCTCTCTCTCTCTCTCTCTCTTTCGGCGTTTCTGTGCGTCTGCATGCCTGTTCACCCCCCCCCCCCCCCCCGGTTCTCTTTCTGAATGCGCATGTGTATGTGTGTTTGTGTGTGTGTGTGTATCACACACACACACACACACACACACACACACACACACACACACACACGCGCGCGCACGCGCGCGCACACACACACACACACACACACACACACACACACACACACACGCGCGCGTGCACACACACACGCACATACACACACACACACACACACACACACACACACACACACACACACACACGCCATACCATACAACACCAACACCTTCCCATCCAGTTCCCACCACTTCCAATCGTCACCCCACTCCAAACCACCCCCCCCCCCCCCAACTCCCTAGCCTCCACCAGCACTACCCTCACCCGCCAAAGCGACGAGCTTGATGATGATGATGGGGATCCAGCACAGGAAGTCGGTGATGACGATGAAGAAGAAACGCTTGACCAGACACCGCTCTTTGCTCTCCCGAGACGAGCGGAGCGGAATGGCTGACTTGTGGATGGACCAGAACATGGCCGAGTAGGCGTAGGCGATGAAGGCGAAGGAGGCCAGGTTGATGCCCAGGAAGAGGAAGGAGGAGTACTCCCACCCCTGTGTCCGGGGCCGGTGAATGTGCAGCGGCACGCACACCCCGTTGTCCCGGTAGAAGGACGTCCCAAAGTACCTGAAGCCCATGATGGGCAGGAGGGCCAGCATCAGGCAGACCAACCACGTGCAGCCCATGGCCCCGTACGCCGCTTTGAGGCCACGCTTGCGGAAGGACAGCGGGTACATGATGCTGATGTAGCGGTCCAGGGTGATGATGCACAAGGTCAGCACGCTCATCTCCGTGCTCAGCGTGCTCAGCACCCCGCACATGTCGCACTCCCGGCTGTTCCGCCAGGCCTCCACGTGCAGCAGGTACTCCCCCCGGAACTTTAGGTCCTGCGCGCCGATCACCAGCAGGTACACGCCCATCAGCATGTCGGCCAGGCTGAGGTTCTTGATGAAGAAGGAGTGGATCTGGTTGTCCTCGCGCAGCAGGAGCGGCCAAGGAAGACCAGGACGTTGCCCACGCAGGCCAGCACGGCCACCAGCCAAACGCAGATCCTCAGGACCAGGTTCTCCAGCAGGTTGTAGCGACTGGAGATGCCGTCCCCGCGAGGCTCACACTCCTCCACGTGCTGGGCGTAAACGCACAGGTAGAACATGTCGAAGTAGCTAAACAGAGGGAGTTCGAGGGAAACGCGTGTTGATTAACCTGACAATACAAAGCTATATATATATATATATGGCCATCTGAACTGGACTGAACTAATATGTTTAGGGAGCGGAATCCTTCATGGAAAGCTTAAAGGACGTTACATGACAACGGTTAGAGTGTGAGAGATGAAAGGATAATATTTTTAGCTTTAGGATCCTAAGCTAGTGCAGACCTTCAGGCCGCATGAGGGAGCTCGAAGCTGTCAGGTAATTAATGACAGGTGACAGTAATCACCGATGGCAGTATGGACGTGCTCAAACGCAGAGAAGGAACATATGGGTAATGCTATAAGAGATACTTAGTGTACCAGGCACAATGGTTAAAGAGACCCTGGTAAGGAACTCAGTGAGACATGAAAGTGTATGCAGACTGATGGGACATTAGAGAGAGAGAGAGAGAGAGAGAGAGAGAGAGAGAGAGAGAGAGAGAGAGAGAGAGAGAGGCCGGGCTGATCACAGATACACCCTTGTACAGTGGGCTGGCACAGGTTCTGGCTGAGCCTTAACCACCGTGGGACCATCCTAAGGGCACGTGGTTACAAAGACCCGATTCTCTCAACTTCTTTATTGATTCAGCAGTGGGCAGTCACGCGAAGGGGAGCCCCTGGGAAGTCACACCCTTTCACATCCAGTGGAGTATTTCGAGCTCTCAGTTACAGACATGACACGGCACTGATAGCATGCTGAGATGGAGGACGGAAGGCATAATCGCTTGTAAGTCGAAGGACGGGTTATAGTATCGGACTTTCACTAATTTGGCCTCAAGAAAGACGGAAATGTATCTTGCTGTGTCTAGGCAACACAGAAAGGCAGTTATGTCACAAGAGACACGTGTCATCAACATCGGAACACCTTACAAAACAAAATGGACAAAACGAAATATCTGGAGGGATCAATGTTGGCCCGGGATTCTGCGCGATAGTAGGCGGCACTGTGGGTGTTGTGATAGATATTAAAGGGTAAGGCTTATGCAAGAGAAACGAAACACAACTAGTATCACCGATAATACCCTACTGGAAAGCAGCATGAGGCCAAATCAAAATGGAATGAAGAATAGGAAGGTACGTCTGCGGTTGATTGAACGTGTAATGCTAGATATGCGAAAAAGAAGTTCTGTGAGTGGTAGATAACTTTAAACTGGAAAACTTTTGTGCACAAACAGCCACACTAGTCAGAGCTGGTGGAAAGTTCACAGCAACGTCATCAATGTGGTTTTTTAGTGTGTGTAATCGTTTTTAAAATTCATTTTCATTGTCTGAGTAGATGGTGTTATAATGTGGATTTTAGTGCGAATAATCGTTTTCAAAATGTATTTTCATTGTCAAAGTAGATAGTGTTAGGATGTGGATTTTAGGGCGTGCATTTGTTAAAATCTGTTTTCATTGTCAAAGTGTGTATTTCTGTATGACCGGGCAAAAGAAAGGCCTAGATTAGAGTTGGTTTCAACGAAAGAATGATGATGAAAGTTTCTGATTCTTTAAGTTAATGTCATTTATTCAAAACAGGACATTGTCTTAAAGTGTGTGTGTGTGTGTGTGTGTGTGTGTGTGTGTGTGTGTGTGTGTGTGTGTGTGTGTGTGTGTGTATGGGGGAGGGGGGATATCAGGGGAACAAAACCTCTAATAGAAGGCTTAGGGGCTTTAAACGACAATGCTTACAGTGTGATAGGTATGAGGATAAAATGGCAAATAGCATTAGGGTCCTCAGCTGATGCAGACCTCAGGACCGCTAGACGAAGGTAGAAGCTATCGACAGGTAACAGTAATGAGCGAAAGCGGGATGGATTTCCTAGCTTCGAACCCTTAAAATTTAAGACGGGACAGTCTACCCACTAAGACCTCGAAGCATCAAGTGCGATGTTGTTCAATGAAGGCGAAGGCACCAGACCCCGTGAATGATATACCCGAAATAGGAGTCTTTTCTTTGTTCGACTGGCATTGCTGTAAGGCACTGTAACGACGCTATTGTTAGGCTGGTTTGCATACGAGTGGGCGAAGTGGTCGTAGCTTTCAAATTGGTGATCATTTAATGAAAGTGACAGACGAAGCTGTGAAATTTGATGTCAGTACAAGCAGACTTTAAACAATATTTCTTGTTGTTAGTCGGCTCATGACAGAAACAAATGCGTGATGCTTTGTTCCTAGGGAGAGTGGATTGCGTTGGCATAGGTGTGTATGAGTGCAGAGTTACCTTTAATATGTTGAATCCGACTTTACATCACACTTAATCGACTTAAGCAATACCACCACGATTTCCCACAATCTGGACATAAAATACGAGAGCCTATTGGTTCAATCATCTTGTGGGTCAATGTTTTGCTGTTATTACAATATTTTTCACTTGAGTCTCGTCAAAAAACCTCTCTTTTTTTTCAATGTCTGGCTGTTTTTGTTTATGTGTTGCGGAGCAACAAGACACGAACAGCATATCATAGGAACAATGTTTGATCAGGATTGTCATTTTTCATGCAAGCAGCGTTTGACATTTCTTTCATCTCCAACCTTCTGCTTCACAAACAAGTTTTTTTTTTTGTATGTTGTTGTTTTTTGTTGTTGTGGCTCTTGCAAAGATTAAAACGTGACACTCAAAGGCATCAGCTCAATCCGATTGCAAGCAAAAAAATGACTACACAGAATGACAGATGTTATGTTATCATGATTGTATGGCGTTATCAGACACAGTCATCGAAGCTCTCTCTGTGTGTGTGTGTGTGTGTGTGTGTGTGTGTGTGTGTGTGTGTGTGTGTGTGAATACTTGCATGCGTGTTTAAGAGAGAGAGAGAGAAAGACACACACACACACACACACACACACACACACACACACACACACACACACACACACACACACACACACACACACACACGCACGCACGCACGCACGCACGCACGCACGCACGCACGCACGCACACATGTACACTCACATGAAGTGGAGGTGCTTCATAGGGCTGAAGGTTTTGTTGGTGAGGTTCTGTAAGTTGTTTCCAGTCAACGACCTGAAAAAAACAGTAAACACTGTCACAACAGACCTACTATGGAAATACTGACACAACAGACCTACTATGGAAATACTGACACAACAGACCTACTATGGAAATACTGACACAACAGACCTACTATGGAAACACTGACACAATAGACCTCCCATGGAAATACTGACACAATAGACCTACTATGGAAATACTGACACAATAGACCTACTATGGAAATACTGACACAACAGACCTACTATGGAAATACTGACACAACAGGCCTACTATGGAAATACTGACACAACAGACCTACTATAAAAATAACGATACAACAGACCAACTGTGGAAATAACGATACAACAGACCTACTGTGGAAATAACGATACAACAGACAACTGTGGAAATAACGATACAACAGACCTACTGTGGAAATAACGATACAACAGACCAACTGTGGAATAACGATACAACAGACCAACTGTGGAAATAACGATACAACAGACCTACTGTGGAAATAACGATACAACAGACCTACTGTGGAAATAACGATACAACAGACCTACTGTGGAAATAACGATACAACAAACCTGCTATGGAAGAAAAGAACAGAAAAAGGGAAGATAAGAAAAAGGATAAAAAGTGAGAGAGAGGAGGAAATGAGGGGGGAAGGGAAAGAGCGAGAGCAGGGGAGAGAGACAGACAGAGAGAGAGAGAGAGAGAGAGAGAGAGAGAGAGAGAGAGAGAGAGAGAGAGAGAGAGAGAGAGAGAGAGAGAGAGAGAGAGAGAGAGAGAGAGAGAGAGAGAGAGAGAGAGAGAGAGCGAGAGGTGAGAGAAAGAGAGTTTATGCAGAGAGAGAGAGGGTGAGTGTGTGTGTGTGTGTATCCGGAGAGAGAGAGAGAGAGAGAGAGAGAGAGAGAGAGAGAGAGAGAGAGAGAGAGAGAGAGAGAACAATGGCAATTCAACACATTTATCAACAATAGGTAAAGAAACTGGCCCAAAACAACAACACTTTAGCCAGGAAGACCCGCAATGGATACAATCTAGAGAAGATTCAGGAACGGAAAGAGGAACGCGGAGGGAGGAGGGCAGAGGAAGGGTGGGAAGATTAGACATGAACGCACGCGGCAGACGGCATAGCCATTGACTTACACGGATCGCACATTCACAAGAGGAACGAAGGCTAGCACGTCAATGGTTCGAATCCCGTTGTTTTCCAGGTGTCTGAAACCAACGCACATACATACATACATACATACATACATGCAGGCGCGCGCGCGCGCGCGCGCGCACACACACGTACACACACACGTACACACACACACACACACACACACACACACACACACACACACACACACACACACACACACACACACACACACACACACACACACACACACACACACACACACACACACACACACACACACACACCACGTTCATATATTTAGTGAAACTGCATATAAAACAATTTCCACGGCGAAACAACATCCCTGCCGAGAATTCTTTGACACAAGAACGGCTTATGAACAAGCATGTCATAAGATTATTTTGTTTAAAATTAGAAACTGTTGGAACATGTCTAAAATGTATATCAGTAACATGTGTAATTGTTGCAAAGAATTTACCACGTAGCTCCGTGAAATGTACATATTCAAATCCATACATCAAGGGTAAGTAATTTCTTCAGTTTGTTTCAATTTTTCAGCGGCAGATATACCGAAAGATTAATCCAAAGACAGAATAAGCACAGTCCCTTGATGGTATATGTCTATGAATGACAGTAGGTCTATCTATGAAACGAACAACTCATCAAAGGTCTCTAGAAACATAGAAATTACATAAAGACGTACACTGAACTGAATTAATACTATCTGATCTGAAAATAGGCTTATTATTTCAATATATCTCTCTCTCTCTCTCTCTCTCTCTCTCTCTCTCTCTCTCTCTCTCTCTCTCTCTCTCTCTCTCTCTCTCTCCCCATCAGAAACACCTGGACATGATCAATAAATTCTATTCACTTACAATACAGTGATATTGCCCAGTCCCGTAAAGATATCAGCTGGCAGATGGCGTAGATTGTTGTTCTGTAAGCTCCTGAACACACACGCACACGCACGCACGCACGCACGCACGCACGCACGCACGCACGCATACACATATACATGACATAATTTCAGTGTATGTACATATAAGAAACAAGCCTAGTAAACACCAAAGTACTGACAAACCAACTAATTGCCTGGCTGACTGAAATAACTTTTTCAAAGGCTATTTTCATACTCAAACAAAAAACCTTTTACAAGCCAATATATCATACGGCATAAGATGCCAATAATGACATATACTAACTCATATCACATGCAGAAATGATAGGCAGCATAGATTATATCTGTTATACTCTAACTCACGAGCCAGCTAACCCACGATATTGACTTCCCTTCCCTTCCGTACATCCGTCCCATCCCATCACACACTTCCTTCTCTCTCTCCAACTTAAGTATTCACCACCATCCCTCCCTCAACACACCTCTTGTCCTCTTTTCCCCTCCATCTCTCCCTTTTCATGTCTCATATTAAAGGGCTCAGAGAAAAGAGAGAGAGAGAGAGAGAGAGAGATTATACTCACAATGCCCCTAACCCAATCAAATTGGAAAAAAACAGCCGGGCTCAACGTACGATATTCCGTTGTGGCTTAGATATCTGCAGAGAACACACACACACACACACACACACACACACACACACACACACACACACACACACACACACACACACACACACACACACACACACACACACACACACACACACACACACTTTTTTTTTAATTTCCTGTCTATCCTGTCTGTCATCTAAAGAATAGTTTTCCCACATTTCACTTGCCCTTACTGTATTGCGTGTAAGATTAGTTCTATGTACACTCTGCATAGTGTGTTTATTTGTATCTTGAACAATAGTCAAGATTTAGGTCCGTCAGTTCCAAACAATTTACTGTTTGTGTTGGTTCATTTCTTCCGTTGTTACGTGCTTTCAGAGCGGGGTATAAAAAAAAAAACCCAAAAACAAAACAAACACAAAAAAAACTTGGAGATTCTTCTTTTGAAAGTGCCAGTCTAACGGGTCTGAGAATTAAAACAAACCACTTCTTAGCGTGTTTTAATGACATGTTTTTTTTTAAATGATATATCCACTATAGATAATACCTGGAGTGTTTTTGTGTTTAAGCACCTGCATCTTTCCGATCTCCTCATGACTCGATTGATCACTTCTCATTGAAAACATTTGTACGCATTGCTTGTCAGCCTTCAACAACCAAGGTTTGCATTTGTGCATGAAAAGTATGCTGTATACAGGACAGATGTAGAAATGATGGAAAGGGTTACATCTTGGTCATTTTCCATGCGTAGTCAAAAGCAGATTTGTGTTTATAAAACTACCTCTGCTTCATTGATGAGGGTGTTATTATTTTCTTTTTAGATGTATTTTGTACCACCAGTTCGCGGCCTTACAAGTACAGTTGAATTCAGAACGCACACATCTTTGATCTTAAGATAAAACAAATAAACAAGGTGTTTCTGAACAGATTGAATGCTGAAACGAAAAGAGGCTATATCTACATTTACCGCAGTAAAAGAATATACTGGAAGAAAGAACACTTCTGAATCATTCGTATAGCTTTGTTCTGTTAACGGATTATCTTGTCTTAAGGGAAAACAAATGGACATTGCCTAAAAAGTTTTCGCGTTGGTCGGAACCCCTAGCAATTCATCAATCACATCGAGACCATTCAGCAACGATCAGAGCGATCTATCCTGAGACTTTATATGAAAAACCTCCAATGCTTCTGCAATAATCCAAGACCTGAAACGGACCTCTGTCCAACAGCGAAGGACAGATTTTTTGCTCTGTAAGATGCACAACATTATCGCCATCGACATCAAAAATTAAGGTCGAATCGCAACCACCATCCCAACGACTAGGACACAGTCATCAGTCCTCGAAGCCGCACTAAAGAAACCCAGTACCGGCAGTTTTCATGGCTGCCCAGAACCCATCAGAGACTGGAAGTATCTGCCCCAGGAAGTCACTGAGGCCAAGATCATCGACGTTTGTATGCCAAGGACTTCCAGACTGCATGACACACATTATTTTGTTTAAAGCACAATTCGGATCCTCTCTTAAAAAATGAAAACGTGATTGACTAGTCGACAGGATGTTTGGGTCACGACGACGACGACGAT
>JADBJO010003495.1:72500-75000 GCA_016801955.1 Conus betulinus
TGTTCCCTGTCTCGTCTAAGATGTCCTTTCATACCAGTCTAACCGAGGTTATCTGTATTCGGTGCTGTGCCTCCGTGTGTTTGTTTCACTACAGTCAAGAGATCGAAAAGGCTGTGCCAGTCTTGAATAAATGTTAATTTGTGTTTGTTCATTTCTCCGGTTGTTGTAGCAGTGTAGATGTGTCAGGTACTGGGCATCTGGGCAAACTTGGAAGATCCTTCTTTGGGATGTTTTCTTGTCTTCTGTGTTGCTCTGTGCTGCTATTTCTGCGAGGCGATTCGGTGTCGTAAGCAGCATTCGTTTTGGGGGTATTAGGGGCGTGTGCATTTATTTCATCATGGGAGCAAGAGTTATCCTATTTGTTTGTTAATTAGTAGCCAAGTGACTAACGTGAGCCCACAGCGTTTTCAAAATTAACAACTAATTACTTAGACCTACCTTTGTTTACTTAGACCTACCTTTGTTTTCAAACTTAGCACAAAAAAAAAAAAAAGAAAAAAAAAAAAAAACAAAAAAAAAAAACCCACCTCTCTTTGCCTCACAAATTTCAAACTTTGACTTGGTCTGTTCGCTATCTTCCACATCAAATATTTCGGCTGATTCTTTTTCTTTAAGCTTAGCAGAGTTGACAAAACGAATCACTCCTTTTTTTCTCAGACTCGACATACTACTTACTTTGGCTCACCGTGTTTTCAGACTTTCGCCGAGTCATTATTTTTCACTCACTACTGCTTTCAAACTTAGCCAGTTTGCTACTTTTTAACTCTACTCCGTTTTTGAACTTCGCTAGGTAATTACCTTGCTTCGTTCTAACCTTTAGCTGAGTGATTACTTTAGACTCCAGTCTGCTTCGAAACCTCAAGCTAAGTAAAACACTTGTTGCTAATGCACATCCGTCCGCCCTAATCTCTCCGTGTCTCTCCCTAATCTCTCTCTCTCTCTCTCTATCTCACACACTCACACACACACACACACACACACACACCAACCATCTTTCCCCCCGAGAAGCACCGGAGACAAAACTTTTTGACGGTATTGATAAAAGGCCAGTCAACAACACACACACGGCGAAAAGTTGCCTATCGATTTGCCGGGCAGGAGCGAGCTAACAAATAAAGCAGAAACTGAATGGGAAGTGTCAGTCGGGGAGGAACATGCTGCCAGTTGGGAACACTGCGGACTGTCGCGTGCAGCACGCCAGGGTTTCAGTTCCAGAGGCAGCTAGGCCTAACGGAACGGAGAATCTGACGACACTGCCAGTTCACGTTTTCCTTCGTGCTGTCTTTAAAGGGGGGGGGGGGGGGGGGGGGGGGGGGGGGGCCGCAATAATAGGCCGGCGACAGAAAATCATAGAGTCGTTCCCCTCAATTGAATGTCAGGGCAACGCATTAGATTTGAGGAGAAACTAGAGGAAAAGTGTGTCTATTGGTTTGATCATGATAATGATGATAATAATGGTAATGATAACATTGATGATAATAACAATGATGATGATGATGATGATGATGATGATACCACTACTACCACCAACAACAATGAGAACAACAACAGCAATAAGAACAACAACAACTACACCACCACCTACAACAAACGGTGATGACAATAATGATATTATAATAATGATGATGATGATGATGATGATGATGACGATGATGATACTACTACCACTGACTGATCATCATCATCATCATCGTCATCATCATCATCATCGCCATCATCATCATCATCATCATAGATGAGCAGTAAAGAGAGCGTAAGCTTGCGTCCAGGCGCAGCCAGAGCTTTTGACTGTAATGAAACCCTCCGAGTCCACCGGATATCTCTCGATAGATCTGTCACTGGAACAGATATATCCAAACTGTCTGACCTCGCTGAAACGTCCTTGACTCGGCTCTGCTTTGGTGTTTGTTGCCTCTGTCTGTCTGTCTGTCTGTCTGTCTGTCTGTCTGTCTCTCTCTCTCTCTCTCTCTCTCTCTCTCTCTCTCTCTCTCTCTCTCTCTCTCTCTCCAGCGCTAACTAATCTGACAGAACAGTGGCAATCAAAATTTTGATAATGATCCATTCACGGTTGTAGTGTTTGTGGATTTTTTAAGCAGCTGACACAGTCAACACATTCTCTTTTTTTGAGAAAACTTTCTGTGCATAGTCTGTGTATGGAATCGATCAATCTTATTTCAGCCTTCCTTTCTAACAGAAGAAAAATAGTTTTTCATCATCCTCGCTAATGCTAGTCAAACACGGAGTTGTCCAGGGATCAGTCTTAGATCCCATTCTTTTTAATCTACATTAATGATCTTCCTTTGTGCATTTCGTTCCCTTGCGAGCTGTTTGTTCAGGACACCACACTTCACAATAAAAGCAGGAACGCAAATTTGGCATTAATGGTTTTCCAAAAAGATGTTAACAATCTTGTTACGTGGACGGAATAATACATACGGCACTTCATCTAAAAAAAAAAAAAAAAAAAAAAAAAAAAAAAAAAAAAAAAAAATCAAAGATG
>JADBJO010003495.1:102500-105000 GCA_016801955.1 Conus betulinus
GAAAAAGTTTACATATTCTCGACTTTGGACGTTGAAAGCAACAAGCATTGAACACTTTGGGCAAGCAGATGATGGACGAGCAGTCAGGCCCTACAATCTTGGAGAATGCGCTCCGCCTCTTACAGGAATAAAGGAAACATCACTAGACGGAAGCATCTGTACAAGTGGCAGTTCAGGCGGTTATGCCCAATCTGCAGACCAAAGATGATAATCAGTTTTTTTTTTCCATGTTCAGTAGGTGATAGTTTTTTCTGTGGCAGTGATGTCTTGAGTGAGATCTTCTTCCCTGGGATGCTGGCACCGTTTGCTTTGTGTTCATCCTCTGCACCCAGAATTGCAAATCTATCTGCCTCTTCTTGACTTTGGATGGAACGATGGAAGGGCTCGGGGATCCACTACAACGCTATCCTGGAGCTTATGATAATGGTTAGTGTCTCTTGCAGGCTGGGTGGTCCGTTTTCGGATCATCAGACAGTTTGTTTGATACCACACAGATGCATACTTTGCTGTAAACCCTTAAATCGCCCGCAACATGATTATCTCCGTGCGTGATTCCAGATCTTCGTTTCTCAAGTGTTTGCAGCTCCCAAGTTTTCTCACCTGTTTGGATGCCATGTTTATAATTATGCCCTCTGATACTGCACTTAGCTGCTTTCCCCAACTGCCACCAAACTGTTATACGCGCCTGCCAATTTAAACCCAGTTCAGAAATTATAGTCAATCATTGCACTTGCAATTGCGATTAGTGGTTCCATTCAACTCAATTCAAACCTTGAAAAGTCAGCATCCTCCATGCAGTGTCAGTTTCATCCAATGATTGGTTTCTGGAACTTGACCTATGACGTCAATAATGACACAATCCTGTGCAGTGTCTGGTGAAGCCATGCCACGAGTTTGGATTCTAAGGTCCTTCAGAACAGCCCTCGCTGGATTCTAAGGTCCTTCAGAACAGCCCCTCGCTGGATTCTAAGGTCCTTCAGAACAGCCCTCGCTGGATTCTAAGGTCCTTCAGAACAGCCCTCGCTGGATTCTAAGGTTCTTCAGAACAGCCCTCGCATTGTCCATGCCGATGGTTGCCCATGGGGAAATACTTTCAGCATGTGATGTCCATCCTCTCCCTCCTCCCCCCTCCCCTCTCCACAGTTCCCACCCTCATTTTCCCAGCTGCCGCTATACGCCGGGAAGTCATTAGTGGTGATTCCCTCGGCGACCGAGAAGATCACTTTGACCCTATGCAACAGAGAGGCCATTCCTCACAGGTTACACACAACGAATTCAAGAGCCAAGGTCGTGAGTAAGTTTCCGAGTCCTTGGAAATAGATTTATTTATTCCTTGTTATATGTGCATTTAAGACATATGTTTACGTGGTTCCAAACAGGTTGTATTAGTAGAATGGATCCATAGGCGGAAGTTCCTATTGATGTAGAAGGCCTGAGAGTTGACTTGAGTTTGGCAAGGGTATGTACGTTGGGGGGGCCAAAATGCTGATGTCATGTATTTATAAACTGCGCGTGATTTCATCAGTAGAATCTTGAGACTGAGTGAAAAAGACTGGTGATAAGTTTTTTTCCCCCTTTTTTTCTCGCATCGGTTGCTTGCTGCTCGGTGCAAATCTGGTTTTGTTCTATGACTCTAAACGCATCTGTGTGTTTTATTGCATTTTGTTGTGTTGTTCCTAATTGTGGCGTGCGACCACTGCGAAACACGAAAAGCATCATCTTTCTTCCTTCATTTTACGCTCTCTGAAACCGTAGGCTAATCGGTCATAAAGTCTGCTATCCCACATTCCCCTCAGCATCAGCATCAGCGATTCACCGTCGTTCATAAAATCGATTTTTTTTTGTTGGCAAGCAGCGAAATAGGGAGAGTAAATTGCAGAGCTACAACAAAAATCTGATGTAGTGACGAATCAGTCGCAGGGACAGGGGAAGAGAACAATGTTACAAACTACAGACCAAAAATAAACTCTGGGGTTACTCCTTGTCATCCTATCTTGGTAACAGCTACTATAATCATCGTTTGTATCATCAGTCCCCTTCCACACTATTCTGTGCATACCATAGATTGAGATGAGATTATAGATTGAGATGAGATTATAGATTGAGATGAGATTATAGATTGAGGTGAGATTATAGATTCAATGAGATTATAGATTCAGATGAGATTATAGATTGAGTGAGATTATAGATTGAGATGAGATTATAGATTCAGATGAGATTATAGATTCAGATGAGATATAGATTGAGGGTGAGATAAATGGAGCCACATGTTTCAATTCATGCCATCCACAAATAGCAGTCTCAGACAAGCGGTAAAGTTCCCTACGGGTGTTTCAGATAATGGTCTCTCTGGTCTTCTGGCCAAGAAAGATGCACAGGAATAGAGAACGGCAGGGATATAGTCTGCGGTGCGGTCTCACCACAAAATGGATCACACCAGAATCCCTTAATCACCCTCATCTGTATCGTTCATGTGTTTCAAAGGAGGGCTTGGAAGCCC
>JADBJO010003495.1:107500-110000 GCA_016801955.1 Conus betulinus
AGATAGGAGAGACAGACGGACAGACAGACACAGGCGGACGGACAAACAGACACTCACTTTGAATGATATGTTACATGTTAGTCGCGAGAGCGGTGTCGTGCCAAATTAACTGTGCCGCGCGGTGTTTTCCTGTTTTTTCTGGCCTTACGTCCTTTAGCACAGAAAAGGTTTCGAACGCTGTTCCACACGTGCTCCCATTTGACGTCCACATCAACAAAGTGCGTTTCGTTTAAACTGGGTCAAGACCCAAACGAACGGTGCAGCTGTTTGATACATAATAAAGTCTCCATCGAAAAACAAACAGGAGATGAAACCGCGGTCTGCTCAGTGCCCCCCCCCCCACTCCACCCCCACCCCCACCCACTCCTCCCACACACACATACACACCCTCCCCTCGTTCGTTCACTCTTCTCCCCTCCAGTAGCATCTCAGGCTGAATGATTGTCTCAGACTGTTTCTCACCATTCAAATGATGACGATGGTGATCTTGTTTAATGAAAGGTTGCTTATTACAACAGCAGTGGATGAAAAAAGGAGGGGGGGGTGAGGGTAGAAGATGGAGGAAGGGAAGGGGGTAATGGTGGGGAGAGGACTTGGGGGGGGGGGGGGGGGGGGGGGGGGGGGGGGGAGGGAGAAAGCGTGGCGGGGAAAAACACTTCTGCTGGCATTTATCTTTCTTTTTCACAAAGCTCCTTCACTCCTTCCAGAAGATTTTGAAGACTGAGATTGTCAAGCAGTCCGTAGCTGCTCGCTAATAGGCAGCCACAGATCATGTTCAGCTCTGAACACGTGCTCCGCTGTCAAGCGGAACGAGGCGTGGCTCTTTCATCTTTTTCCTTGTCGCTGCCTCTCTGGCCCTCTCCTGGAAATCTGTTGCCGTGTCTGGACAGATTCCTTCGCACCATCCTTGTCATGGTTTAGCTATCACTCTCCAAGAAGAAACTCACAAAAATATGTCTCAACAGGGCCGGATCAATTATATGGGAGAAAAGGGTGTGTTTTTCAAACGTGTGTGTGTGTGTGTGTGTGTGTGTGTGTGTGTGTGTGTGTGTGTGTGTGTGTGTGTGTGTGTGTGTGTGGTGTGTGTGTGTGTGTGTGTGTGTGTGGTGTGTGTGTGTGTGTGTGTGTGTGTGTGTGTGTGTGTGTGTGTGTGTGTGTGTGTGTGTGTGTGTGTGTGTGTGTGTGTGTGTGTGTGTGTGTGTGTGTGTGTGTGTGTGTCCTCCCTTTGTGAGGTGTGTGTGGGGGAGTGGGGGGGTGGGGGTGGGGGTAGGAACTTGCTAAAACGACCAGTTTTGTCAACCCTGGACAGAAACCCTTGACCTTTACCCTCCCACTTCCTATCCTCATCCCGCCCAGTTCCACAAAAGAAGAAATGAACATTGAGAAATACTTTGTTTATATGGTGAGGTGAGTTTTAGACTGGTGTATTTCGACAACGTGAACTGTTTGCAGAGAGGGAACAAAATTCATGTAATGAGTACCCGTACAAAATGACATCCACAAACAAGATTATTACACATTTGAACATATTAACTTGTAGATCAGTCATTTTGGAACGAAATGTTAACCAGCAAGCTCTCAGCAGTACTGGCTAGACATTCTTTCACTGAAAAAGACAAACCCAAAACACTGACAATTAAAAAAAAAAGAAAAGATTGCGTGTCTGAAGTCGCATTCGATGTATCAGAGTTGCAAAGTGGGTTGGTCGTCAAATGTATGATTGTCAATAAACATAATGATTAGTATTGTATTTTCATCATTACCGGATCAAAGTCCCGTTTACATGCAGCTTGTAAATGTCTTGCAATGAGGCAGACATTAAAAATGATTCTGAGCTCGTCTTTTTTAGCATTTCTGCCAGTTTTATCATTAACAGATATTAAACTTTGGTTTGATTTCCAAATTTTGCATTAGGTAAACCCCATAGCAGTAGTTCAAACCGTCAGTAAGACCTGAAAGATTGAAAGATCTTGGGCTTTTATCTTGTCATGAAAGGAACGAGTGTAACTTTGAGTGTTGAGGTCCAAGCGATGAGAAATGATGATGACTGTGGTGATCATTGCGTGTATACACAAATTCTGGAGGCAGTATGAGCGCGCACAAGGGGAGGGAAAGGAACATATAGAGATAATGTTATTGGAGACAGTTAGTGTACAGGCACCATGGTTTAAAGAGTCCCTGGTAAAAAAGGGAAACTCTCCCTGATAAGAGATGTCAGTGTAGGCAGACTGATGGAACAATCGGGAAAGTAACAAAAAAGAAAGAAAGAAAGAAAGAAGAACAGAGAGAGAGAGAGAGAGAGAGAGAGAGAGAGAGAGGAGAGAGAGAGAGAGAGAGAGAAGGCGGAGGAGGGGTATTAGAGGAGTCTCTACCAGAGAGACACGTAGACGGGAAGAATGAAGGGGGTATATGTGTGTAGAAAGGCAAGAGCTGAGAGAGAGAGAGAGAGAGAGAGAGAGAGAGAGACAGACAGACAGACAGACAGACAGACAGACAGACA
>JADBJO010003495.1:122500-127500 GCA_016801955.1 Conus betulinus
GCTGTTTCCAGCAGTCGTATAGCCAAATACAGACAGATTGGAAATGAAGAGAAGAGGGCGGTTGTCGGAGAGAGAGAGAGAGAGAGAGAGAGAGAGAGAGAGAGAGAGAGAGAGAGAGAGAGAGAGAGAGAGAGGAGAGGCAGACAGACAGACAGAGAGACAGAGAGAGAGAGAGAGAGAGAGAGAGGAGCGAGGAGAGAGAGAGAGAGAGAGAGAGAGAGAGAGAGAGAGAGAGAGAGAGCGATGTTAGGAACCATATGAATATGATTTTAGTTCATCGTTTTGCCTTGCAGAGAGAGAGGGGGCAGGGCTGTGATGGGGAGGGCGTAGGAGAAGCGAGAAAGAGACGAAGTTCTACTGACGTTATAGACCTGAGGAATAGGACGTAAATTCGTACCACTGGACCAAGAGAGAGAGAGAGAGAGAGAGAGAGAGAGAGAGAGAGAGAGAGAGAGAGAGAGAGAGAGAGAGAGAGAGACAGACAGACAGACAGACAGACAGAGACAGAAGAGACAGAGACAGAGCAATCAAGTGCTGGAACGGGTTAAACGTAATCACACTTTTTTCCCTCACCGTTAACCTGGGTAGTCGAATCAAATAAAACAGGCATAAAATGGAACGTTTCAGAGAGCGACCGAAATGTAAAGCGATGTGTCATTACCAGGTTATCAACTGCAGAAGAAAATATAACGATCAGGTTTACGTCTAAAGATAGAAAAGCGTTGTTTCCTTATCTACATTCGGAATGAGCATTCAGAACCACCAATGGTGATACAGCAGACAGAGAAGAGACCCACCTGACACTGCACCTTTGCGACCAAAACGACAGACATGAATCAAGTACCTGTCTTTTTAGTTTAGGTTTCAGTGGGGTTTGAACTCGCTGTCTCTCCCTGAAAACCCGTTGCTGTGCCACTTTGCCAGCCAGGTGCCCGTACAAGAAGAAGTTTTCCTCTCAAGAGTTGAGTTCGTTTTCTGTGCCATTATCAAGAGTTGAGTTCGTTTTTCGTATCGTTATCAACATAAACTGAAGTGATTCCAGAAAAGCACACGGGACATCGCAGACTCCCACCAAGGTCAAACAATCCCATTAATGTCACCTTCGGGTACATTTTTTCTTGTCTGTCTTTTGGCCGACTCTGGGAAACGATCCAGTGACGGTGAGGAAAGACTCACTGACCGCAGGGGAAGTGCTGTTGAGAGCGGGAAAGACTGTGGCCTAGGATTCTCTTCAGAGAGAACGTAAGATCTCATGGCGAAAGTTTGGCCGTGTCTGGAGTGCATTGTCTTCATCTGTCTGATGAACAGCAACGAGTAAGGCTGTAGGAAGCACACGGCAGTTGCTTGACGGTGGCGTTCTTTGCCGGTGGGCTCTGCAGTCATGAACTATGGGCTGGTACACCGATATGAACGCTCCCGTGGAGGTTCTGTCGTGACACATCCAGTAGTGGCATCTGCCAGGGAGCAGTTATGTCCATTGACGTCTTAATGGACTGCCCTGTGTGTGCCTGTTACCCTGTGTGAACTCAGCGCAGGTTTCCAAGGGTGGTACAGGATTACTCCTGGCTGGTTTGTTCGGCAGTTGAGGACAGTACTTGTCTGGTCCCACCCGCACTGTCGGGTGTATTTTTTCTGGTTTTGTTTTCCTCGTCAATCAAACTCTTATTCCGATTTCATTCCATTGCCTCCGAACTATTCTGTCGGTCTGTATCTGCACCGAGATACATTGGATTCTTTCTTAGGAGACATTCTTTATTTCTACCAAGTTTTATGAAAATCGGTTCATTAACCTTCGCGCACTCTGGCTGACAGACAGACAGACAGACAAAAGAACAAACAAACAAATAAAACCAATAGACATGGAATACAAAAAAATGCATCAATCTTGTGAAGGTAGTAAAATAAACAGAAAGTTTGACTCGTAACGACAAACCAGTGTCACAGCAGAGGGGCACAGAATGTGTAAGGACTGGATATTCATCAGAAGTCAGAAGTTCGACTACGTCCTACGGTCACAGCCAATCAGTCTCAATGGTCTTCTGTCTCTTTTATTCATTTCATTTTGAAAGGAATAAAGACAGTAGATAATCAGAAAAAGCCGGACGTCTCTAACCTTACAATATCAAAGGTAAAAATGCTAACGACTCTTTCGGTACAAACTGTACCCCCTCTACCTGCAGATATCAAGATTTCCTCCTTTCTGCTATTCACTTTGAGTTTGCCTTTTCGTATGTATGTCTTACTTTGCCATCGCCCACTTCTTTTTCCACGTTTGTGGCCTGTTCTACTGAACATTGGTCAAAGAAATGCTCCTTCCTACAAAAACTTGGCAAGATGTTGCTTTCAAACTGTGATTGAATGTAAGTTTGTAAATGTATAAGTAAGTAAGTAATGTGTGTGTGTGTGTGTGTGTGTGTGTGTGTGTGTGTGTGTGTGTGTGTGTGTGTGTGTGTGTGTGTGTGTGTGTGTGTGTGTGTGTGTGTGTGTGTGTGTGCGCGCGCATGTGTGTGTGTGTGTGTGTGTGTGTGTGTGTGTGTGTGTGTGTGTGTGTGTGTGTGATTATGTATGTATATACGTTTTATCAAGGCTGTGTGTATACAGGCGTGGGTTTTTGGCATTGCGAATGCTGTTGGTTGTATTTGCGTTTCAATATTTTTTTTCTGCGGTATTTTGTTTGTCACTGTTATGTTGTTGTTTTTGATGTCTGCATTTTATGGTGTGTTTTTTTCCATAACTATGTCCCGGTTACGCGTGTATTCTAAGTTTTAAAAATAATGTTAGAAGTAACACATACTCACAAACCTTCCAGCTAAATAGTTACTATGCCATTGGCATGTGGACAGACAACAGAGAGCACGGGGTCTTTTTGCAGCACTGACTTAAAATTATTGTTCCCAAATCGCCTATCAGCACAGAGAGGGGCCTTGCTAAGCTTAACAGGGATTCAGCAAAGTAATATAGGTTTATCAAGTGGACTCGGTAGGTACAAGCGGCGAACAACATTAAACCAAATAGAGACTCATCCATATGCAAATATGCATACGCAAAACACACACACACGCACACAGAGAGAGAGAGAGAGAGAGAGAGAGAGAGAGAGAGAGAGAGAGAGAGAGAGAGAGAGAGAGAGAGAGAGAGAGAGATTTTTTTTACCGGTTAGCCCGCAAATTCCCTCTCTCTCTCTCTCTCTCTCTCTCTCTCTCTCTCTCTCTCTCTCTCTCTCTCTGTCTCTGTGTGTGTGTGTGTGTGTGTGTGTGTGTGTTGTGTGTGTGTGTGGTGTGTGTGTGTGTGTGTGTGTGTGAGTGTCCAAGATTCAGATTGGGCATTTCAGATTTTGCTGTACATAGATATTAATACAGACAAACACATCCCTGTTGATTTGATTTGTCCATTGTGTAAAGAAGAGAGCAGACGAAGTGTATTTTATTCAGTGCTATCCTTCACGAAACGAAATAAGGGAACGTTATATAAATGTTAAAATACTATAGATTCCCAAGTCTTTCCAGATAAAGCTTACTCCAGCTTCTAATGAAGAACAAACAACTAAGACCTGTCTATCTACTTATATAAAGCATTCAACTTACGATCTGTTCTTGTTTTCTTTTAATGTATGGTATTGAATCAGTTTTGACTGTTAAAAAGATTTGAATGAGTTCTAGATGCACCCCTTCATGAGAGACAATGGCCTATTTATGAAAACATATACGTCTCTCTCTCTCTCTCTCTCTCTCTCTCTCTCTCTCTCTCTCTCTCTCTCTCTCTGTTTTCATTATCTTCCTCTCTTCTCTCTATCCCGTTCCATGTCTAGTTGTGGCCTTCGACGTCATTCCACAATCTGTGTGTGCCACTGGTTCCTTGCCAACCCTTTCTATCATGTAGTCGACGTCATGATGGCGCGCGCACGCGACATGACGTGTGTGAACTGTCACGTACAACGTGACGTCTAGCGAACCACCAATGAGAAGGTATGACCAGTGGAGTTATGGCTGGCACGTCAAGAGCAGTGTTGCAGAGACCTAACTCCCCCTCCCGACACCTCTCGCCACCTTCCACCTTTCTCTGTCCCTTTGCTCTTTCGGCTTGATAAACTTTTTTTTTTTCCTGAATGTATTTGTATCGTTTGTTGTTATTTTGGGACGTCCTTATATTCCTTTCCATTAGCTTGTTTGAAAGGATGCCCCCCCCCCCCCCCTCCCCCCACGGCCCCCCTTTCTCCCTCTCCGCACCCCACACTCCAACCCCAATCTCTCTCTCTCTCTCTCTCTCTCTCTCTCTCTCTCTCTCTCTGTATATACGTGTGTATGTGTGTTTGTGTGCACCTCTCTCTCTGTCTCTGTCTGTCTCTCTCTCTCTCTGTCTCTCTGTCTCTCTCTCTCTCTTTTCTCTCTCTCTGTGTCCTTGTCTCTGTCTGTCTGTCTGTCTCCCCCCCTCTCTCATTCTCTCTCTCCTTCTCTCTCTGTCTGTCTGTCTGTCTATCTGTCTGTTGGGTTCCCCCCCGTCTCTCTCTCTCTCTCTCTCTCTCTCTCTCTCTCTCTCTCTCTCTCTCTCTCTGCCCAACTTGTATGCCTTCTGAATAGTTTTGCTCCCTCTTGTCCCCTTCCCACTTCTTCACCCTCCATTCTTGTCTCCGCCGCCGTTTCCCATTTTCCAACTCCCCTCCCCTATTGTCCTCCCCCCCCCCCCCCCCCCCCAACTCTTTTCCTGTCTCTCTACTCTGTATAGACTACGAACGGCATTATTACTCACAAACCTTCTCCTTACCGGCTTCACCAGCCTTCTTTGGTTGCACCCCTAACGCCCTCCTGCCCCTTCTCGTCTTTCCGTCCATCTTTCATGCTTCTTACTGACATGTTCACGCCACTCACTCCGAACTCTAACACACAGCCGCATCAAGGGTCGCACCGCTGCCATTTCCAACGCCTGCAATCTGTGTGAGAAGCTGTCAGTATCAAGCCGTAATGACCCCACACTCCTCCCAGCAGAGGAAGCACTGCACTACT
>JADBJO010003495.1:132500-147500 GCA_016801955.1 Conus betulinus
GACCCAGATAGCAACATAGAAACTAAAGCCCAAGCTATTTCTTTAAATAATAAATTTCGAGTCAACCATAGCCATTTTGATTACATAACATGGACAAGAGAAGGAGTGTTGTGTGTGCGCAAGATGTATTAAAAGACTATAGTCAACTTTGGAATCATAAGGACTTTTCATAGTAGCTGGATAAACTGTACATAAGCTATCTAATAGAGTCGATAAGGGACTACAATAAAAGTATATCACAATTGTAAAACAAATATAAAAGCAAAGGTGCTGGAAAATATGTGTACTGCTGGTAGAGAAACAAAAGTGTGTTACAACTTTCTCCTGCAAAAGATCGAAATGCTCAAACGTAAATACTTTTTAAGTGGGATGTTAAGCTGCATACTCTTGTAGACTGGGAAATTGTTTTAAAACAAAATGAATGAATGAAAACCAAGAAAATCTGACAAAATAAAGTTAAGATGCTTTCACTAAAAAAAAACACCCCAAAAACATAGGCCTACATTTAATAGAAGTATATGATTAGGAGCTCGTACGAACGTGGTTGTCCTGCCAAAATTGTGGCCAGAACAGTGTTGTGAAAAGTTTGACAGAAAAGGAAAGTTGTTGCATATATCTATATATCTATATCTATAACTATCTCTCTGTCTCTCTGTCTCTGTCTCTCTCTCTCTCTTATATATCTTATAATATTATATATATATATATATATATATATATATATATATATATATATATATATATAATGTGTGTCGATAGAAAGTTCATGTCGCCTATGTAGCGCGTCTCATTTTTCATATTCAGATCCACTGCCATGAACAGAAGGAAAGAGGGGCAAACTTTGCCTTTTTTTCCATTGTTCCTTCTTGAATCATTCTGATAAAACGTATACTTCATCTGTCATAATTTACTAAATTTTGTAACATGGATGTGCAACTTTTCTAACTGGTGCTTTGCAGATGTACAAAAAAAATCACCTACAGTCCTATGTTAATCACTTCTTACCATTAATCTTCATGACATTATTTCAATGCTGTATGCATGTGCTATGTGAAACATGCACTGTGAAAAAAAAAGGAACAAACAATTGTTGTGCATATGAATAGTATGAATCCACGTAAAAGGCGATTCAGCATCTGAGCAGTACGATTAACTAAACTAAAACTAAATTTAATGAAACATGGTTGGAAGACGACGTTTGGCCCATGGATGAACCCTTTCAATTCTGGTGTGTATCCTTGGTGCGGATCCGGATCAGAGAATGGATCCAGGATTCGTTCAAGTTTGTCGGAGGTCTGAGCTCTCCGCAGTGCCTTTCAAGTTTCTCTTCAGAGCCAAGACATCAGACAACTTGCTCGTTTGATCTTTGCGATTGTATATTAGATAATTGCTAAACCGGACGCCTGTTTCGTTGTTGTTGTTGTTTTTTGTTGCCTTTTTTTTTTTTCCCTTTTTAATTGTGTTTGTGCTGTGTGCACGCTCGCGCTGTGTGCGTGTGGTGTGTGTGTGTGGAGTGTGGGGGGGGCGGGGGGGAGGGGTGGGGTGGAGGGGGAGGGAGTGCGGGGGGGGGGGGGGGTTGGGGGGGGGGTTACAGTCGGGGGGGGGGGGGGAGGTGGGGGGGAAGTGGAAGCGAGCGTGTTTATATATTTAGCTGTCGGTGTGTGTTGTGTGTGTGTGTGTGTGTGGTGTGTGAGTGTGTTGTGTGGGAGTGTGTTTTTTGTGTGAGAGAGGAGAGAGAGAGAGAGAGAGAGAGAGAGAGAGAGAGAGGAAGAGAGAGAGATAGAGAGGAGAGAGAGGGAAGAGGAGGGGGGGGGCAGTCCCTTTTAACTTTCCAGCCTGCAATTGCTCAAGCAACCTCACACACAAGCGCTTCAGCTCCTCGTATATGCACCTGCGTACCACAACAAAGTCACTGAGGGCCAGGTGTCCGGTTTTAGCCCCTGGCAATATTACAGAGTTTGTGTGGTCTATCCTGGTTGGTTTTGTTTTCCGTGGGGCCCTACTGCTTGGCGCTTCGAAGGGGTAACAGCTATTTCCTGAGGGTGGACCTGACCATTTCGCGTGACCCTCAGGAAGATCTGTAACCTTAACTGACCGTCTAGTGGGACCTGAGGAAGGCATGCCAGCGATTCAGCCCTCTGTCTACCTGTTCCGGGTCTGTCTATGTTTGCTCTCTTCGTCTCTCACTCACCCTCCGGAAGGGCCTCTCTCTCTCTCCTCTCTCTCTCTCTCTCTCCTTCTCTCTCTCTCTCTCTCTCTGCCTCCGCCCTCCACCCCTCTCTCTGTCTATGGGAAAATCACCAAAGATGGGTTTGGTTGATTTTTTGTGCTCAAAAGTGCTCTTATTATCAGTAGAACTATTTAAAAGGCTGTCGCAGAGACGTCGACGTTGAGCTGAGAACCTTTTCCGATTCTGAACACGAGCATTAGAGATGCATCATGGTTTAGATCCAGAACAATCTCCGGTGGGGGTCATATTGTACGAAGTAGTATGTGCATCGTTTTTCCATTTGTGTTGCACCGTTTTACGCGTTTTGTAAACTTAATGTCTGATCTCTCGGCTCATCTCTCTCGCTCGCTCCATCTCGTCTTAGGATTCATCTCTCTCTGCTCTCTCTTTTCCTGCTCTCTCTCTCTCTCTCTCCGTGCAATATGGTCCTGTCTAGCGATATGGAACTCTCCTGTGTGACTGTCTGTCGTCTGTCTGTTCTGTCCCTGTCTAGTCCTTGTCAGTCTGTCTGTCGTCCTGTCTGTCTCTCCCCTCTCCTCGTCTCTCCGTCTCTCATCTCCTCTCTCTCTCTCATCCCCCTTACCTTTTGCTTGTCTGAGTGTCTGTCTACCCCATTCTCCCCTCGATATGTACGTAGTGGGTCAACGATTGACATGGGAAGGGTCTCTCCTCTCATCCTCAGTCTCCCTCTCTCTCCTCTCCTCCTGCTCGCCCTCTCTCTGTCCTCTCTCGGTCTCTTTCTCTGCCGACGTGCTCATCCTTTTTGGTAAAATGGAGGCATGAAAGGAGACCTGTACCGCGCCAGCCAGCTCTCCACTAAGTTAACCCACAATCCGCGAAAGCGCAGAGACCAGCCACGGTGGAAGCGAATACGATCCATAGTAACCACACACCACACACAATCAGTGCCCGCACAACAACTAAAAGACAACAGAAAAAAAGTCCAGATCGCAACAAACACGGTATAAAAGAGAGGCTCCCGGGCGACGGTAGTGGAGATACGTATGCTTAGCAAAGGAGAAGGGGAAATCAATGACAAAAATATAACGGGTGGGCCATATCCTGACGGCGGTTCACTGGTGCGGAAAACGTGTAAGAAATGATAATCAGCTCACACATATCCATCTATCAACTGAAAATCCCCAAAAAAAACAGCTAGACGCGTCCGGTCAGCTGAGCGACTAAATAATGAAGATAAATTCGAGAAATCGATGGAACAGGGTGACAAGGTACAAAATGCTAATAAGCGCAAAACCTAGTGCTTACAACCACTACCACCCCAAAAAGCACTGTCGTTGGACTGGCTGGGTGTTAAAATTAGAGATAAGAGAAAGACCACAGTGAATATGAGACCCTAAGAGGTGGGTCAAGGGCAACAACACTACTCGGCTGGGTGGAAAAAGCAAGATACGAACAGAATACGAAAACGTGTGTCGGGTTAGTGGTCGCAGGGCTGAATGGGGGTGTTGGGGGGGGATAATAAAGAGATTCTTTTGTTGGGAACGGCATAAATTCAAAACGGTGCGACAACAAGCGGGAAGCGTGTAGGTGGGTGGCTTTTGCCTTGATTCGAATCTGTGATTAAGAAGAGCCTTATTGGTGCTTGTGGCTCGTGGAAAAAGCTATTTGTCTGAGGTCGAGGAAACATCAGATAACAAGCAAAAAATCCACCCAAACAAACCAAACAAAAAAGAAAAGAAAAAAAACAAAAACAAAAACAAAAAACAAAACAAAACAAAAAGAAGCAAAGGAAGCAAAACGAAAAAAAAACAAAAAAACATCATCACCCACCACACACATACACGAAAGGCCGGGGGGTGGGGGTGGGAGATACAATCACGAAGTGTAAAACCAAAGAAAAATTTCTTTTAAAAGGTGGCCGAGTACGCAGAAGAGGCGAGAAAACAGGGGGCCGAGCGTCAAACGACTTCTGTGCTGTTTTTTTTATGTTCTTTTTTTTTTTTTATTTTGTTTTTTTTTTTTTTTTGTTTTTTTTTTTTTTAATGTTCTTACAGCTCTGTCTGTTTTGAGGCCTATTCCTCTCACTGATCTTTCGTCTGTGTTAGCTTTCGCCTGCCCCTTCGTCTGTCTGTCTGTCTGTCCGGTCTGTCTGTCTGTCTCTGATCTACCTGTCGGCTCGCTCTCCTCCTCCTGTCGGCATCTCCCCCTTCTTCCAATCCTTCTCTCGTGCTCCCTCCTCTCTCACTATCGTTCGTTATATTGCGAAGAGAGAGCCGGAGAGAGAGAGAGAGAGAGAAGAGACATATACAGCGAGATAGACGAGTACAGAGAGAGAGATGTTAATCGTGTTTTTTGATTTATACCAGATTTTGCCGATCCAATCCAACATGCCCTCTGTGAGAGCTTTTGAGGCATCACGTATTCCCGTTATTTGTTTCGTGAAGCAAAGCTGTGGTAGACGCACTCCATACCTGCGGACAGGGCAGGATGGTCAGCAAAGGGGAAGAGGGGGGCCCGGAGGGGGCTGCGTGGGGGGGGGCGCGCCGTCTTACAGAGTGTTTTGTTAAGGGCGGGGGCGGGGGCCGAAACAGTGTCCCGTCATACGGCTGTGAGAGGGAGGGGTGGGGGGGTGGGGGGGGGCCCGGTACTTGGTCCGGGGGTCATGATACTCCTGGTAGTGTGCCGGTTTTGGACCCTCGCCTGGTTACTTTCTTCTTGCGCGAGGGTCCAACTCGCCACCTCTTCGATGGTCTGGCGGGTGCTCCTGAGTCAGAGAGGGGGGGACATCTTGGGACATATGTCTTTCCCGGCTCAAGCCATTGACGATCGCGTGTTGTGGGATGCGTGTGGGAAATTTTGCACATCTTTAGGTGTAAGTTTGCACCCGGTGTTGAATCTTCTCGGGAGGACCAGAACCCGGGGAGCACTTCTCCACTGCTGTGGTTTGGGGGGGGGGGGGGTGTCCATGGTGGTTTGTGTGGGGGGGTTGCCATTAGCTTCAGGGGGGGGGGCACGGGGGGGGGGGCTGCTGGTCCCTTGGGTTTCTTTCTCGTTGTGCGGTAAGGGCGAGGGGGTGCTGTGCTATGAAAATGACCCAGGCAGAGACTTGCTTGGCACGGGCACGGCACTCGGAACGGGGTGCAGCACAGCCTCAGCGCACCCTCCCGCACGCACCCGACACACACACACACAAGGGGCACACACACACACACACACCCAACACCCAGCACACACCCACGCCTACAAGGGGGGACGTGGGGGGGGGGGCAGGGGAACGCAATCATGGGGACGTGACAGCTCGGGGAGGCTGTTGGGGGGAAACAGCTCGGGGTGGTGGGGTGTTAGGTCGGGATTGGTGTGGGTGGGGTATGTGTTGGCTGTCGGGCCCTCCCCGCCGTGGGTGCGTCCCTTTTGTTCCGGGGGCGGGCTAGGGCGTCTGTCTTCCACTTGTGTTTTTTGGAAGCCAGAACGTTCCTCGAAACTGCTGGCTCGTACTTGTGTATATAGGCTTCTCCCCTCGTTGTACCTAGGGTAGTTTTCCCTTTCCGCTTTCATAGCGCAGGTGAGTTTATATCCGGGGGGTTGGGGGGTTGTTGGGGTGTGGTGGGTTGTTGGCTGGATGGAGGGGGGTCAAGGGAGGTGTGGGGTCTGTGTGTCGGCTTTAGCGTGTTCCTGGGGCAGGCGTCGTAAGGTAACGATGAGGGTCGATGGGGGGTTTCAGTGGAGTATGTGGTCATGTACTACTGGCAGGGGAGGATGGTCTGTGCGCGGGGGGGGGGGGGGGGGGGCGGGGAGGGTGGTGTTGGAGTGGGACCTGGGGTAGAGTGTGCATCGTATCGTCGTGGATGGGCGAGGTGTGTCGATAATGTCTCCCGATGTGAGGAGAGAGGAGTGAGGGAGGGGGGGTTGGGGGAAGAAAGTAGGGGAGATAATTGGGTTAGGGGTGTGCGTGGAGTGCTGAGGCGGCGGAGCGGGGCGCGGACCGGGGGTGAGGGCAGCGGTACAGAGCGGAAGGCAAGCGGGTGAGGGCTCAAGCAGTCTCTTATGAGGTGGGAATGTAGAAAGGGGAGAGTAGAGGGAGGAGAGAGGACGAGGAGAGGAGGAGAGGGGGATCAGAGACCGAGACAGAGACAACAAGAGAGACAGAGAAGGCGCAGGGATATTCATTTCTAAAATAACTTTTTCCTGTTAACCGTCTTTTTTTTGAGTCCCCACAAAATGTGTAGAAATAGCAAAAAAAAAAAGAGAAAAACAACAAAAACAACTCGTAAGAAGAGTTGAGCGGTAAAATCCTTTCGTGACCGCTCCAGGGCGATCGGCCTCGGCCGCTTGTACAAAGATTCCAAACACGCCATCTGCAATCCTCCCATCTGCTATAGCAAAACCGCACTTTATAAAAAAAAAAAAAACCTGGCGCTTTACGTTTTGGGCGGTGGAGGGGAGAGGTACAACCGAGTGTACAATGTCCCAGTAATCGCCCCCGCACCCCCCCCCCCCGCGTCTCTCTCTCTCTCTCTCTCTCTAATCTCTCTCTATCTCTTATCTCTATCTCTCTCTCTCTCTCTCTCGCTCTCCTCTCTCAGAGGACAAAGTATTTGAAACACGAGTTCTTGCACTCTAATGACGCTCAGGGAATGCCTGTTCTGCCGCGAAACAATATTTGGCAATGGCCGGGTTCCAAACCACACTAAGCAAAGGTTATTGTGGTTTACTGTGTCGTTCTGTGCGGTGTGGGTGTGTTGTGTGTGTGTGTGTGTGGTGGGTGTGTGTGTGTGTGGTGTGTGTGCGATGTGCGTGCGTGCGGTGGTGCGTGAGTGCGTGCGTGCCGGCGAGCGTGCGGACGAGGTTGTCATGTGTGAGCTAGCGCGCGTGTATAGCGCGCGTGTGCCGTTGTGCGCGCGGTGTGTGTGTTTGACCAGTTTCTTACGCACGTAACCATCGGACATCAGACGTGCATTAGCGGGGCGGGCAGACGTTTTAACTTCTTCCTCCTCGACCAGTATAGATATATGGGGGTTTCCACAGTCGCTCTGTCCACTTTGGGGTTAGGATCTTTCTTCTAGAATATGGAGTCGAACGTTTCGGCGATATTATGGACCCGTCAACCCACCACATCCCACCTCAACATTTTGTTCTTTCTGCACATATAGACGAGAACTATGACTTTGCCCAGTCAGATCTATGAGGTTGCTGGCTAGACAGGACACTTATTGGTATGAGAGTCCTCCGTTCGGCTTTCTGTGGACACACTGAGTTGTCACACACACACACACACAACACACAACACACACACACGGCACACACACACACACCACGCACACAACACACACACGCACACACACACACACACGTGTGCGCGGCGCCATGCACGCAACGCGTACGCATGCACTTACGCATGCACGTACGCATTTTAAGGGGGGGTTGTCTGTGGAGTAGAACACGAGAACTAGGTAGGTCTTGCAGTGAACCAAGCCAGCCACGAAGTTGAGAGAGAAGGTAAGAGGACGGATTGAGAGGAGAGGTATCGGAGAGAGATGGAGAGGTGGAGGGGAGTGGTGGGGACGAGAGGGGAGAGGGAGATGGGAGCGGGAGAGGAGCGAGAGAGGAGAACGAGAGAGAGGGTAGGTGAGACGAGAGAGGTGAGGAGAGGGAGGAGCGGAAGGACATGAGACGAGAGATGAGAGAGAGAGAGGTATGAGAGTAGGCGAGACGAAGGATGAGAAGGAAGGCTCGAGGGAACGCCGTGGGGTGGGAGGAGAGGGGAGGGGAGGGGGGGGGTAGAGAGGGGACGGAGGAGGGCGGGGGGAGTATGGAGGAGCGAGGAAAGAGGAGGCGCGGGAGAGAGAGAGAGAGAAGAGTGGGAGACGCCCGTGAGGAGAGGAGATGAGAGGAGGAGAGGACTTGGGTGCTGATGTTTCTTCCCCTCTCCCCTAGAGAGAGAGGAAGGAGGAGGAGAAGAGCTGAGAGAGCGAGGAGAGGACAGGAGGGAGCTCCCTTTTCTTACTAGATATGGACACCTGTTTCATGATATTATGGCCCCACCCCACCACATCCACCCCCACTATTTTGCTTCTGCCTGCATATGACGAGAACTATGACTTTGAAGTCAGATTCTCTTAGGTTGCTGGCTAGACAGGCACTTATTGGTATGAGCGTCCTCCGTTCTGCTTTCGTGTGACACACTGAGTTCACACACACACACACACACACACACACACACACACACACACACACACACACACACAACGCACACACACACACACACACACGCACACACACACACGTGCGCCCGCGCGCATGCGACCACATGCACGCACGTACGCATGCACATACGCATTTTAAAGGGTTGTCTTGGTCAGTCCGAACACGAGCTGGATCTGCAGGAAGCCAAAGCCAGCCCACGACTTGAGAGAGAGAGAGAGAGAGAGAGAGAGAGAGAGAGAGAGAGAGAGAGAGAGAGAGAGAGAGAGACAGACAGAGAGACAGAGAGAGAGAGAGAGATGAGAGAGAGAGAGACAGACAGACAGACTGAAAGGAATGACAGACAGAGAGAGAGAGAGGAGGAGGAGAGAGAGGTAGAAGAGACTGAGGAGAGAGAGAGAGAGAGAGAGAGAGAGAGAGAGAGAGAGAGAGAGAGGGAGAGAGAGAGAGAGAGAGGGCGGACAGATAGATAGAGAGACAAACAGACCGGAGGGACAGACAGAGACAAAACTCAGAGACAGACCGAAAGAGGCAGAGGAGAGAAAAATACACAGACCAACAGACAGAGACACTGACAAAACTCTCTCTCCACAAGCTGCTGCATGGGGGGACAGCATGTACAGGAAAGACCTGCGGAGACACCAACACCGACTCCGAAAACAAAAAGCCAACAAATCGTCATCTTTGGCTTCAACATGGGCCACAACTCTCGTTAGGAGCAGCTCTACCGCATCTCTTACCTCCCCTCGCGCCACAACTTTCATTACGAGCAAACTCGACCGCATCTCTTTCCTCCCAACGCGCCACAGCCACTCTTATTCTGAGCCGATCTACCGCATCATTTACTTCCCCTCGAAATGTTGAGACCTTGATCAGCACTTCGTCCTTCCTAGCCTCTGGCCATAGATCAGGAAGGCGGAAGATAAGTATCTTCGACTTTTGCTAGTTTGAGCGCATGGTCCTGTGGCTTTGTCGTTTGGAATCAACTTGGAAATCACCTTACGTACTTGAATGCCTGCGATTATTAGTTTATTCGTGATCACTTTGGTTTGTGAGGCCGGAATGATGGGAGAGAGAGGAGTGAGAGGATCAGGGCTGCATGGCGTTATGCTTGGATGCAGTGCGAGTGACTGAAAAGGCATGCATGTTGTGTAATGATTTTTTAAAAATTTTCAGTTTGACGTATGTACTTGCTGGTGTAAACCTCTAAGGCGTTCAGTTGATTGGGCTTGATGATGATGACAATGACACGACGACGACGACGACGACGACAACAACAATAATAATGATAATAACAACAATAATAGTAGATGTAGTAATCATGATAACAACAAAAAAAATGATTATAATAATGATGATAGTAATAATAATGATGATGATGATGATAATGATACCCGTATCTATATCCCCCCTCCTCTCTGTATTTATGTATGTATAAGTTTATATATATACATGCATTCATGTATGTATGTATGTATGTATGTACGTGTGTATGCATGCATTTATGCATACATGCATACATACCTGCAAGTATGTATTATGTATGTTTGTGTGTGTGTGTGTGTGTGTGTGTGTGTGTGTGTGTGTGTGTGTGTGTGTATGTTGTTTGTATGTATGTTTGTATGCTTTTTTTTCTCTGACAACTTTCTTCTCTGAAGTAAAACGTAACAATCAGTTTTTAGAGGCGACACCCACCGTTATGGTGTGGATGGCGCGTTAAGATTCATATAACAATCTTGTGGTGCGGAGATGGCTCATCTAATAGTACATAGACACCACTGGTAGATGCTATCAGTCACTCCATAGACCACCAGGGAGTTTGGGACATTGCAACGATGGACGCTACAACCAGCTGCTTCCTCCATCTCTGACGGTTGTGGACGAGTACTTGGCTAGTAGGAAATCTGTTCTAGCTTTCCTCTGAGAAGTTCGGTCTGTCCATCTCTTTCTCTGTCTGCCTCTCAGTCCTCTTCTCCTGCATTGTTCTTTAGAGGACTGCTTTGTGGAGTCTTGACTACCGACAACGTTAACATTAGCTGTAGGTCAACCAGCCATCTCTAAGTCATATGCCGTCGGTGTGTAGTAACCATTTTCGTGAGTATTCTAAGCTTCGTCCTTGTTATCGTCAACACCATCATCATCATCATCATCATCATCATCATCATCACAACATCACCACCATCATCATCATCGTCATTATCATCGTCGTCGTCGTCGTCGTCGTCGGCGTAGTAGTAGCAGTAAGGTTGCTGTTCTTCTTGTTATGATAATGAAGATGATGATGATGATCATCATCATCATCACTAGCAGCAGCAGCACCAGCAGCACCAGCGGCACCAGCAGCACACCACCCGCAGCGGCAGTTACAGGAAAAGCCTTGCTGTTTTGGTAAACTGAAATTGCAGTATAGTTTTTGCTTTGAAGAATTCTTAAAACCTGGTGGTGGTGGTGTCAATAAAAAAATAAAACGAGTCACTACGCAAAAAAAGCTCAAACGTGAGTCATTGTAAAATCACCGCTTGCGGTGGCTAGTTACAAGTCCGTTTCTGTAGGAGAAACACTGGCTCGAAAGAATAGTATTGAAAAAAAACAACATTTTTCCAATTGTAACACCTAATATCCCAGGAAACTGGATATTTTTGCGTCAAACATTGTACGTACAACATGAAAACAGTTATTTTTCCTTAAAAAAAGCGAAGCATCTGCCAGAAAAAAAAAGAACATTTTGCGATAATAAAAACGACTACTTGTCCAGAAAGTTCTTTTCTCGTGAAAAAAAAGTAATGATTTTCCACGACTGGAAACAGCTTGTTATCACTTGGAAATTTATTTTTCCTTGAAAAAACAACTAACCATTGCAGAAAAAATAGTTTTACTATCAGTCGATTATATTCAGAAAAAAGATTGCTGCGATGCCATATAAGTGAGTAACTCCCCCCCCCTTTGAAATAATGAGCTCTTTTCGACGAGAAAAACAAAGCAAACTTTTTCATGATAGTTCACATTTTTTCATTGGAAAATAACTGATTTACGGAGATGATATCCTTTTTAAAGCTAATACGCTTCCCATCGTTACCCTCACTGCCGAGTCACCCAGACTTTTCTTCCAAGAATCCATACTGCCGCCTCAGACAATAAATCACCGCATCTTCCGACGAAAAGCATGTCCACTGTGGTATGCCACTCTTGTACTGATTAGCCCATAAGAACTTTGCATCCACTATGAATAAGAATCAGGTGGGATCAGTGGACCTCTATCCTGCATAAGAAAACCGGCTGCTTTTGTTCAAAGCCCTTAAAAAAAAGTATGGACAAGTTTGTAGTAGCCAGGGCTTTTTTTATGAGCCTGTCCACAATCTAACTTGACAGATGGGAAATGATGCCTCAGTTTAATAACGTCGCCTGTCTCCTATGCTGGTCAAAAAAAGCCCCAGAAGCGTGGATGACCAGGGGTCTCTGATTTGCAATAGCCCTGATCCGATTGCCAGTCATCTACTGACCTTAACCCCTTATGGCACGATGACAGAAACTGCCCTACACTCTTGACGTCTTCCTAGGACGCCGAGACAGGCAGATCTCTCAAAACTGAGCGAGTTTTACCCAATACCCCATCAGCGGCTGTATTCAGCTGACCAACGTTGAAATTGATGGATGTCATCGCACTTCATAGCTGACACGC
This sequence comes from Conus betulinus, assembly GCA_016801955.1. Lineage (NCBI taxonomy): Eukaryota > Metazoa > Mollusca > Gastropoda > Neogastropoda > Conidae > Conus > Conus betulinus. The sequence continues at coordinate 144,572 of JADBJO010003495.1, forward strand.
TGGTCGTCTCGCGAAACAGAATGTCAGAAACTTTTCAAGCGCAGTTGAACTTTCTTGCACTTCATCACCAGCACGAATCTTCGGTAGAGTAGAAAAGGACGCGCATCATTTTTGTTGTTATTTTTTTTTTCACTTCAAATATAAAAGTTTTTTTTTTTTTTTTGTTGTTGTTGTTAAATGCATGAAGCTTAAGCAGTTCAGTACCATAAACAATTTAATCTTCAGGCTAGTTTTTTTTTTTTTTTAATCAGTCGATTACAAAATACTGTAAAGGATTTAAATACACGTGCCACTACAATAGCACACTGAAGATCGCCACCTTTCACCACGGTCGAACGGTTGCTGGACCACCTATGGATCTACATCAGGGGAAGTAATAGCAGGAGAGACTGAACAAGTTACTTCCCGTAGATTTCAAGCAAATGGGAAATACGAAAGATAAACGTTTATATCATTAGAACGCGTTAACGTTTCCGTATGCCATGACAAATTTTTTCCTTCATGCAAGATTGTTTATTTGCGAACGGTTACCTAATGTAATCATTTTGCTCAGTGGATGCTGCAGCTTAATCAAGACTCAGGGGATGGAATTACTTTAAATTTTACCAGAATGGTTCTTGGGCTACATGTCATCTTGTCACTAAGTTTCTTCACTGTCAGCTCTGTAGTTGTGGCAATACTTCGCTGTTGTCAGTTAAAAAACAAACAAACAAGCAATCCGTCGCGAGCCCCCTTGTTAGAAAGAAAATATTAAATAATCCCTCCTTCCCCGCAGGCATGCGTGTAAACTATTCCGTCCCCATCCACTTTCCTGCACACACTATGCGTGTGGACACACTAATTTTTTTAAGCGGTTGTTTCTTTGTTGTTGCCTTTGATTTGTTTTCTATGCCTGTTTTGTTGTATGTATTGGCCATAACCTGAAAATTTTATAATCAGATTGAAATGTATTGAAAACTGAAAATTAAAAAAAAAAAAACGTATAAACAAACAGTAAATACACGAACTAATTAAACATGTCTAAGAGTTTTGTTCCGACTTTTTTAAAGTACAAATCCCACGAACTGTTTACAAACTTTTCTACACTTTGCACGCTTGGAGGAGTTACAAATGGATTTCTGATCATGAGTATTTCTGCGTGGGCAAACTGACTGAAGTTTTTGATTGTGGTCATAGCAAAGTACTCTGGAACAGAAAGCGGAAGCAAGCAAAGCATACAACTTTGAATTGTGACGGTGTGATTTATTGCCTGAGACAAAAGCGTTCCAGAAACTCCAGTGCCAGACTGTATGGGGCGCTGAAAAATGTGCTGGCAACAAACTGATTTTTTGAAACGCAGATTTGCATTCTCTAGAAACTGGGTTAATCAGATTGTTGAAACGCCGCCTGCAATCGTTTACGTGGCAACAGGTTAGGGGAGGGAGAGAGAGAGAGAGAGAGAGAGAGAGAGAGAGAGAGAGAGAGAGAGAGAGAGAGAGAGAGAGAGATGCGCTATCGCTAAAACATAAGCGCGTGAGCAGGTAAGTGCTTGTGCTTCAAGCTTTCCACATTCATTTCCCTATTGGATTACACGTAATCACTATTCAGTATTCTGTCCTTTTGTCTGTCCATCTTTATGCTTCCTTAACAAGGAAACAAAGTTGCCAACAATGTGCTGGGTGCAAGAGTCTTTTTTTATTCAAATAAGCTAGTTACGTATTCCATTTAGAGAGGAGCGGCTATGTTCGTCCTACTCCAGTTCACCTCAATGTAGGTTTAGACCTTATCCCTATATTATTCATCCGCTGCCTTCAAACCCATCAATAAATAGCTGTGAAAAACTGCCCCACAAAGAGTAACGTCTTTTTGAAGAGTATAGAGACAGGACGATGCCACTTAGGTGGAAATGAGCCATCTTTTTTCCCGAATACGTCAGGCTTAACACAAATCCCATAAAGCTGTCTACAGCTTGCTCGTCAGGTTCGGAGCTGTTAGGAATAAGAAATAGGTTTCTTATGCAAGGTCTGCAGACCCCGTTCTATTCTTATTCATGGTGGTTTTAAAGACTGAAGGGAAGGTGGAAGGGCAAGGGGGGGGGGGGAGAGGCGAAGAGGAGGGAGGGGGAGCAGGAGAAGAGGTCGTGAACTAGGAGCTCGCTGTATTGTTTATGGACCTGTTTTCGCCTCATCATCATCTTCATAACAACAAGAACAACAGTATTACTGCTACCCACCACCACCACCACTACCACTACTACTACTACTACTACTACTACTACTACTACTACTGATGATGATAGTGATCATTGTGATGATGATGATGATGATGATGATGATGATGATGATGATGATTATGATGCTGATGCTGATGCTACTAATGATGTTGACAATTACACTACCATCATCACCACTACCACCACCACCACTACCACGGCACCACCTCCATTACCATGACCGCCACCACTGCTGTTTCTACTACTGCTCGAAAACACCAGTGTTGCTACTATTAAAACTACCACTACTGTAACCACTATTTCTAAAAAAAAAAAAAAGTAATAATGTGGATTCGGCAGTGAACATATAACACAAATGGCAACATTCTGTGATCAACATGTAATTCTCTGTAAACCTGATACCGTGAAGAAGATGCCTTCATCCTTTTCAAGCTTGATGGATGGATTCTGTCATCCACAGTGGTTTCTCAACAACAGCCCCGACCATTCCACAGAACCGGCATGCTGATAAAGCTAGGGGAAGGGACACTTAGAATGACGGCTTTTGTTTAATCCCTGTGAGCAGCACAGCTTCGGCCTTTTTGATCTAGCACTCTTTTTTCCAGAGAGAGGGAGAGAGAGAGAGAGAGAGAGAGGAGAGGGAGAGGGAGGGAAGGAGAGAGAGAGAGAGAGAGAGAGAGAGAGAGAGAGAGAGAGAGAGAGACCGGCGCAGAGAGA
>JADBJO010003495.1:150000-155000 GCA_016801955.1 Conus betulinus
CCGATCCATGTGTATGAGTGCTGGGGTGAGGGGGTTTCGATGACTTTTACAAGTTACTGTGGCCAGTAAGAGTTGTTTGGCTACATGTGAGATGGTGGATGGAAGATGAGTGAAGGGGGAAGGGGGAAGGGATGATAGATAGCAAATTCTGATTCCCACACTCTCTCAAAACCTAAGTATTCAGCCTTAATTTATGAATTAATCTAACAATGTGCCTTGGGCATGATGGTAAAGTAGCCATTTTTCTAAAACTAAAATTCTGTCTATTTATGTACTTTTCCACAATTTGGATTAATTCACAAGAAGACAAATCTAAGGGATCTTTTAATGAATTTTCAGCGTTTCTATTTGCTTCTTTCTTTTGCAAGACTGTCTGCTATTTCATTCCACTTTATACCACAGTGAGATGGGACCCAACAAAAATCAATTTTTTATACCTAGAGTATAAAAATCAGTTTTTATACCCTGACCCAACAACAACAGTCAGTTTTTATACCTGTCTGTCTACATACTTGGAACACTAAATATTCCCATGGGATTACTTGTGTCTGCAGAGAAAACGTTTCTGTGCATCATCTTTTGTTTGAATGCTCAGTGTTGACCTCGCTCTCTCACGAGCAAGGTATAGAGGTGAATAACTTTGATAATGTCAGTACTGTCTTGTATGGTTCATATGTTGCTGAAATTGCCATAGTCCTTTCCTAGTCATAGGTTGCAACATTTTTTATAAAGATCGATAATTTTGTGTACCATTGGGCATTTCACTGATGTAAATATGCATATATCAGATGAAGGTTTGAAAGTACTAACATGGGTGATACGTTGAGTGTGAAGTTTTGTTTTGTTTTGTTTTGTTTTCAGTAAGTGTCTAACATCATCTGGCGATGGAAAGGCATTAGATAAACCATTGAACTGACCTGTGATCCCTCAACATTAGTTGCGTGGGGTAGAGGAGGAGAGGGTGGAGAGGAGGGGGTGAGTATGGAGATGGGGACGTGGGCTGAAACTAAAGCGGCAGTGCCTCCTCTGTAAATCGTCTGCATTTTCTACAAATGTTTGATTTCGTTTATTTACTCTCCCTCCACCTTCCATTGCCCCTCTATGTATACACACATCACACTCATCCTCCCTGATTGCTACCCAACCCCATCACCATCCCAGCCCCATCCACATCTGCCGGCCATTCTCTTTCCGACAGAAAATGCGTTCACTGTTTTTGTTTGTTTTTGTTTTTTTGTTTTTTTTTTTTGCGCTTTCTTCTCTGTCTGTCTGTCTGTCTGTTTGTCTGTCTGTCGGTCGGTCTGTCTGTCGGTTGGTCTGTCTGTCTGTCTCTCTGTCTGGCTGGCTGGTTGGCTGTCTGTCTGTCTGTCTGTCTGTCTCTGTCTCTCTCTCTCTCTCTCTCTCTCTCTCTCTCTCTCTCTCTCTCTCTCTCTCTCTCTCTCTCTCTCTCTCTCTCAACTTGGTAAAAATGTGCGAAGAAGAGACGGAATCGAGAATAGTCAGGGGGAGTGACAGAGTGGTCAGGAAACACCTGGACCCCCAACCCTATTCCCATCCCAAGGCGGACCTGGAACAGGCAACGTATATACCGTCCACTTTTCCCCAATGGTTTCTTCCCTTTTTACTCTCCATTTCACATGGTCCATAATCTACTTGTGTGGAAATCGCTCTGTCTGCAAAGGTGACAATGGCATCTATTCTCTACCCACGCATGGAACTGCTCATAATGGACAGCTCTCTGATGGGTGGGGAGAGAAGGTGATGTGTATGGATGGCGGTGAGGGGCTTTTTTTTTTATTATTCATATGGCCGAAAGGATGCTGCTATAAAATGCATCCGTATGCTATCAACTGTCCTGCCTGTTCTGGCTGAAAAAAAAAGTGGAAGAAGGTTTTATTGTGTTTGTCTCTTTCGTGTATGAGATCAGCACAAAGTACAAGGCGGGGAATTATAGCACATGGCACAGTTTAAAACGAAAAAAGGACAAAAACAAACATTTCTGGTGTGAACACAATATACATCAGATTCCCACACAGACAGACACAGACCCACCCACCCACACACACACACACACACACACACACACACACACACACACACACACATATATATATATATATATATATATATATATATATATATATATATATATATATATATATATATATATATGCAAGCAGGGGTACACATACGCGCACGCACATACACACGCACGCGCGCGCGCGCAACACACACACACACACACACACACACACACACATACACACACACACACACACACACACACACACACGCACACACACACAATCTCCTGACATATTGAGAAATGATGCCTCTCTCCTCTGTTAATCAAAGAATAAAAAAAAAAAACCTGCAGAAGAGATGATTATGGGCCTCTGAATTGCACCAGTCCTGATCCAACTGTGAATCATCTGCTGCCCTAACTCCCCAGCACATGATGACAGAAGCTGCCCCACACTCGTGAGGTCTTCCTTGGACGAACATTGGTCAGACAGGCAGTTCTTTTTAAATTGAGCGATTTATACCCAGTCCCTTGTCAAGGACTGCATTGAGCTGATCCACGTTGATATTTGATGGATGTAATCGCACTGAAAAAAACGATTCATAACTGTCGTCTCGCGAAACCGAATGCCAGAAACTTTTCAAAAGCCGTTGAACTTTCTTGCATTTCATCACTGGCAGAAATCCGCAGTGCCAAAGAAAAAGGACTTGTGTCATTAGGGTTTACTTCAGTTTAGATACAAACGACTTTTTCTTTTAGATTCACGGGGAAGCAGTCACAGCGCCATTACAGTTTTAGCCTCCAAAGTAGTTTTAGATAATCCAGTCACAAAACACCGTGAAGGAGTCAGGTACACGTGCCGCTCCAATGACACACTGAAGATGGCTGTCTTCCACCGAGGTCGAACGGATTCTGGTCCCACGATTTACGCCAAGGGAGCTAATAATAGGTAGTTATTAAAAAAGTTACTTCCCATACATTTGTTTAAATAGGATATGCAAAATACGAAAATGAACTTTTATTATCATCAGATAGTGTTCATATTCCATGAAAATATAACACTCTGTTTACAGTTTCTAAATTGTGACAGGAAATTAAGAATGATCATACTCAATTAAAAAAGTGTAAACATTTTGCTCAGTGGATGTTTGATGACGGTCCACATGACGGAATCATGATCATTATATTGTCCTTGGATCGTCCTAGTGCTATATTTCATCATTCCACCAAGTTTCGTTATAGTCAACACAGTGGATTGGGTCATATCTTGATAACAGGAAAATAATTATTCGTAGGCGAGCGGATTGGGTCATATTTTGAAAACAGATAAATATTACTTGCAGGCGAGAACTTTAACTTATTAGTAGAAGCCATGAAAACAAACACCTAGTTACAAATTCATGTTATTGTGCTCGAATGATTATCTGAAAGCGAGATATAAAAATGTGTTGCATGTCTCAGAACTCAATAAATACAAAATCTTTACAAATGTGTTAAAAACAAAAATGGAGAGTTATCTATTGCAAATTGTGGTCATTGTTTCCAATAAACTTGGATCCCTTCATTTCTACTTCCTCCACAATCGTCTCTCGTCTTTCTCTCACACACGCGCATACACTGACCGGAACACTGATTTGTAACTTGGTTTTTTTTTATTGTTGCTTTATTTTGTTTTGTTTATCGCGCTTGTTTTTGTCGTATACATGGACAATTACGTGAAACATTTACAACGATTCTAAAAGAATTCACAACTGAAAGTTACAAATACAGCTGTATAAATGAACCAACCCAAATATAACTGATATTCCTGTCCCATTTTTTTTTACAGTACAAATCCCACGAAACTGTTTACAAACTCTTCTGCACTTTGCACGCTTGGAGAAAGTTACAGGTGGAGTATTTCTGCGTGGGCAAATTGACCGACCTTTTTGATGGTGGTCATAGCAAAGTTCTCTGAACAGAAAACGCAAGCAAGCAAAGCAACATGCAACTATTGAGCTGTGACGGTGTGATTTATGGTCTGAGACGAAACTCCATGCCAGACTGTGTGGGGCACTGAAAAAATGTGCTGGCGACACACTGATCTTTTTAAATGCAAATTTGCATTCCTTAGAAACTGGGCTAAGCAGATTGTTTAAACGAACCTCCAATCACTGAGAGAGAGAGAGAGAGAGAGAGAGAGAGAGAGAGAGATTGCACGCTCGCGAAAATGTGATCGCATGCGTAAATACGTGTGTTTGTGCTTCAAGCTGCTCCCCTGTCCTTTCCTGTTTGGATTTCCGTAATCACTATTCAGTATTCTTTCTATCTTTTTGCCTGTCCGTCGTTATGCTTCTCTATCATGGAAACAAAGCCGCTAACAATGTATTGAAGATCTGACGCACCCATGAAAATCGACCGCAGAAGAAGAAGCCTACAGTGTCAGATGTAAGATTCCTTTGCTACAAAATGAGTTAGTCACGCACTCCATATAGACAGGAGCGGCTATGTTTGTCCAATTTCAGTTCGTACAACACTAATTCACCGTACTGCTATGCAGTTTCAGATCCTATTCCTGTATCATTCATCTGTTCCCTTCTAGCCCATCAACAGATAGCAGTGAGAAACCCTCCTACAAAGATTAACGTCTTTTTGAAGAGTACAGAGACAGAAAGAAGCAACGCGATTTTGAAAATGAGTCATTCTCTTCCGATGATGTCAGGCTTCACACAAATCCCCATGAAGCTGTCTACCAACTTGCTCGTCAGGTTCGGAGCTGTTAGAATAAGAAATAGGGTTCTATGCAAGTTCCGCAGACCCCATGTTATTCTTATTCATAGTGGTTTGAAAGGCTGAAGGGGAACGGGGAGGGAGTGCAACGAGGAGGAGGGAGGGTGCTGGAAGAGAAGAGGTCGAAAAAGCAGGAACATGCTGCACTTTATTTTGGACATGCTTTCGTGTTGCTGTTTTTCTTTTGGTTTTGTGTTTTGTGTGTGTG
>JADBJO010003495.1:157500-162500 GCA_016801955.1 Conus betulinus
AGAGAGAGAGAGAGAGAGAGAGAGAGAAATAACATAAAGGAAGCACTTTAGATTCAGTACATATGCTCAGGGCATATACATGAACAGATCAGTAAATGGAGGGGCGGCTGAAAGGTCCAGGAGAGTGAACTGACAGTGTGCCAAGCGAACAGCGGCATCAGTGTTGGGTTCAGCATTCCGTTTACAGTCAGGTATATGTGGAAGATTAAGTGGCATCCGACCTGAAGGTAATGGCAAAGGTGACGAAAGATTAGTTTCCACAAGCGGCAAGGATAACATATATTGCATTGCTCTGAACTGCATTATGTCTATATTGCTGTTGTGTAGTGTAGAATATTCCTTTGGATTGTTTCGTATCATCTTGTATTTGAGAACAGGAATTTACAAAAAAAAAAAAAACAAAAAAAACAAAAAAGGTAAAAAGGACGTATTCTATGGTGTTCTTCAGTCAAATGCTTTGATTTGATTTGCTGTGTTCTGGTTGCGTTATGTTAGTTTATGCGACGTCTTCAACAGAAATATGTTATCAACATCGATTTTGTCACCTTTATTGGATGTAAATTTGTAATAGTCAATTACGTTTAAAAAAAAATTATCTTATATAACAAAAAAACGTATCGATTTTAACTTGCTGTTTCAATAAGGTGTTTGCCATTCACGAAGATTCAAAACTCTATTTCAATACACTAATTGAAAAAAAGATGTACAACCAAATTCCTGTGACAAACGGGACTTAAAACTTTCGGTACGTCGTAACTGGGAACACTGCTGTATGTATGCCCATAAGATGAAAGGGTGTCACACTGTAATGGTTTCACCTGAAAATATTGCACAGATGTCTAGGTACGAAAGTTACTTATGAAAGTGAAATTCGTAATAATGATAAATGCACCTTTTGTGGAACAATTGAAGACAGTACTCCTCATATATTTTAGAAATGTACATAATTATGTCCGTTTCTTTTGGAATACATTTACAGATCTGATTAGAGAGAAATCTGTAATGCAGAGAACATAAGACTTACTGAATCACTTGTCTTATTAGGTTTTCACGTAAACGTTTTACGTTCTTTATTTTGTTCAATCATTTGCTAAGTATTCCATACATTTATGTAGATTGAATGTCAGCCAACCATAAAAAAATGTCTTGGGGAAAAAAACAAACAAACAGACAAACAAACAAGCAAACAAACACATACATTTACACATCATGTGACTGATTCGTCCCCTTTTTTTTTTTTTTAAGCTTTGCCATGTTCTATTATTATTATTTCCCTATCATTTCATTTTTGCGCTCATATCACACATGAAAGGAAAAGATAACACGATAAATTCTCTTCGGCTATTTTTTTTTCGCCTGACGAGACAGGACAATTGATAGCATATAGATGCGTTTCCATCAGCGCCCTTTCGGCCACCGAAATCAAACAAAGCCCCGTCCACACCCCCGCATTCTCTTTCCTCCCATCAGATCTCTGTCCATTATTTGGCAAACTCCCAGTGCGGGTAGAAAATGGATGCCATTGTCGCCTTTGCGGACAGAATGCTTCCCACGCTTCTAGGTTATGGAAAAGGGTGAATAGATTGGGGAAAAAAAGAGAGGAAAAAAACTCCTGGGGATTTTGTGGGTCGTACTTTCATTAGCTGTTTCAGGTCCAGCTTAGGCTGGGAATGAGGGTTGGGGTTCATGTGTGTCCTCACCATCCCATTATTCCCCTTGCCTGTTCTCGATTTCTTCCCCTCATCGCAATTTTTCTCACGTGAGAGAGAGAGAGAGAGAGAGAGAGAGAGAGAGAGAGAGAGAGAGAGAGAGAGTAAATGTATGAACATGGAGTGCATCAGAATCCCATATAGACATAGACTCATGCATTGTATACAAGCACACTCACACTCACACGCGCGCGCGCGCTTTCACGCAGGCGCACACACACGCACGCACACACGCACGGACACACACACGCACGCAGGCACGCACGCAGGCACGCACGCACGCGCGCGCGCGCGCACACACACACACTCATACACACATGCAACACACGCACACCCACACTTACCACAGTTTGGATCCACGCGGTCAAATTCTGCGTCGGGCCGTTTCTTGTACATCATCTCGTAATACTTGTCCTGCAGCCTATCACCTGTTCAAAGAGGATCATCATCATCATCATCATCATCATCATCATCATCGCCATCATCATCGTCGTCGTCGTCATCGTCATCTTGATCATCATCATCATCATCATCATCATCATCATCACCATCATCATCGTCCATCATCATCGTCCATCATCATCATCGTCGTCGTCATCATCATCATCATCATCATCATCATCATCATCATCATCACATCACCATCATCATCATCATCATCATTAACAACAATTCATTGCCGTACCCACACAAAAGTAACACAATAAAACACAGCGATGACAAACCTCGTCATTGAAACAAACGAACCAACCAGCCAACAAACAAACACGCTCCTTATGAGTTTGGATTGAATTCAGGATATAGAGGAGTTCAGGTAGTAGTACAGTCGCATGAATAGAGAGAAATCGCTTTTGTGCAATGAAATGATGTTTTTCTACACACACACACACACACACACACACACACACACACACACACCTCTATAGAGAGATACAGACAAATATTTGTAAAGGGGAACCAAAGTCACCTACTTTATGATTCAGTTCGTTTCTTTTGAAAGCGCGTATCATCTTCCATCTCTATAGGTGTGTGTGTGTGTGTGTGTGTGTGTGTGTGTGTGTGTGTGTGTGTGTGTGTGTGTGTGTGTGTAGATAGATAGATAGATAGATAGATAGATAGATAGATATAGATGTGGGTATAGGTATAGATCACACACACATTTTTTTTCTTTCCTTTTTCTCTTTCTTTGTTAATGTCGATAAAAAAAATCGGACTTACTGTATGGGTTAGTACAGTAGACAATGACGTATGTCAACAAAGGCATTGGAAATACCTGTGAATTGCGTATTCTTTGTGTTCCCATACCATTGCTGGGACACAGGAAACTGAGAGTGAAAGGTCTCATAGACGACAGAAGAAAAGGATGGGGGGGGGGGGGGGGGGGAGGGGAGGGTCCATAAAGATGGTGCTAGCACATGAAAACAAAAAGACATGGGAACTGCCTCGGAGTCGGGCAAAACAGATGACCCGTAAAATGAGCATAGCGTTTGGGGCCCGGTCTGTATCTGTGGAGTCGGGCCTCTCTGAAGTCAAGTGTCCTTGGTCTTTGTTTACTGTTACCTTGGTGGTTACGTCCCCTGCCCTTCTTTGCGGGAGGAAACTGGCGAGTAGTGGGCTGGCCGTTTCCTAACAGGTGTGGTCAGTTCATTTCATGTGTCAACTGGGAGAAAGTTTTCAGAATTTAGCCAGATGTGTGGGTCGACTCATATGTTAACAAACATACTGAAGAGAGAGAGAGAGAGAGAGAGAGAGAGAGAGAGAGAGAGCGAGAGAGAGAGAGAGAGAGAGAGAGAGAGAGAGAGAGAACAAAAGCAACAGTTAACATTGAAAAGTCCTTGATTCAGATTCAGTTTGTTTCCTTTTCAAATCCGCTTCATCAGTCCACATAAAAAACAGACAAAATATTTGTAAAGGCAAACAAAGTCACCTACTTTCTGATTCAGTTCGTTTCTTTTGAAAGCGCGTATCATCTTCCGTACGAACAAGATACGTGTTGTCTGTAATGGATATAGGTCAGTAAAAGAAGCATTTTCATGTACTCCATTTACAATAGCCAGCTCACTCTCTGCAACATGAAGAGTAGCGTTTCTTGATGGGGGCACAAAACAACAGGCATTCTTATTCTCTCTGATCGTCTAGCAATGATATTTCTGCCAAGAGGTTTTATTTCAACTAGCTTCGGTTGGTTTGATTGTTTGTCTGTCAACAGAATGAAAACAAAACTACCATACTCGATAAACTAAACCTCGTGAGAGAGAAAAAAAAAAGGTGAAAAGTGGCCATAGGAATTATCAATTAGATTGTGGAACATGTTATGATGTGTCACACGCATGTGGACAAACTAATGAATCCATACGGACATAGGCACACGAACAACACCTACCCACATATAACAGAGAGAGAGAGAGAGAGAGAGAGAGAGAGAGAGAGGGAGAGAGAGACAGACAGACAGACAGAGATAGAGAGAGAGAGACAGAGAGAGAGAGAGCAGACACCACACACACACACACACACACACACACACACACACACACACGCGCGCGCGCGCGCGCGCGCGCACATTCATGCACACACGCACACATGCACACACGCACGCACGCACGCACGCGCACGCACGCGCGCGCGCGCACGCACATTTTCTCTCACACACACATCTTCTCTCTCTCTCTCTCTCTCTCTCTCTCTCACACACACACACACACACACACACACACACACACACACACACACACACAAAACAACAAAACAACACACTAAACTTACAGGTGGAATCCTCATCACTTCCATCTTGACAGTCAAAGGCGCCGTTACACAGGAGGGTATCATTGATGCACGTGTGAGATGTCTGGCACTCGAACATCCCCGTGGCACACTTGGACGGTGGGGGCACGGGAAACACGTCCTGTTTCGCTGAGCACACTGAAACACATAAAACAAAACACTGCTTTTACTTCTGAAAACATTATTACCTTTGCAAAAATGATGTTTTTGACTGCACTCTGCTGCTGTGTTCATCTCTAGGCAAGATAGCACATAGGCCTACTGAGCTGATTTGAAGGAAACTCGGTAGAAAGATGACAAGCAGCCCTGTGACGAAGCCATTAACTGTCGGTGCTGATCCTCGGAACAGATTGGGATGAAACAGCAGCTTCAGAATTCTTTCAACAAGATCATCGTTATTTTGCAATGCTGAAGTTATACCTCATTTTCTCTTTGCTTTTGACTTATTTATCTATGTATCTATTTTTGGCTTGCTTTACATCTTATTCCTGATTCTTAATGTTGATGTAT
>JADBJO010003495.1:165000-167500 GCA_016801955.1 Conus betulinus
ATCATAGTCATTTCTTTATTTATATTTTCATTATATTTTTCTTCACACTTCAGGTTTTCGATTTCCTCTCTCTCCTCTCTCTCTCTCCTCCCATCCCTCTCTCCTCTCCTCTCTCTCTCCCTCCCTCTCTCCTCTCTCTCTCATCTCTCTCTCTCTCTCTCTCCGTTTTCTCCCTCTCCGTTTTAAATTGTTGGTGTTTTTGAATTGCCCCTACCTTTTTGTATTCCTGAGCTTTTTTTCTTTCATCCGTTTTTCACTCTCTCTCGTTCCTCATTTTCTCTCGTCCTCTAAATTGTCATTCAATCCCAACACAATTCTTAAATGGAGAAAACTTGGAATAACACCCCCCCCCCCCCCCCTTTCCCAGCCTCCGGTTGAATACACTTAACCTCTGCTTGTCTGGATCGTTTTTTTTTTCACTTTGATTGAGAGTTTCTTTCCCTTTCTTCGTGAGCTTTTGAGGTTTGCATCTGAACCGTGCATTTACAGTGAGAAATGTTCATTAAGAGTTACCGGTAACACGCCCATGAGAAGATTAGATAACCCACGTGTACAGTGAAGAGTATGATAGTGATATTTGAACAAAAAGCTGTACTGCCTTTCAGGTGGCTAGGGTATCGTGTTTAAAGAAAAAGCAGAGAGAGAGAGAGAGAGAGAGAGAGAGAGGGGGGGGGGGAGACAGACAGACAGACAGACAGATAAACAGACAGGGAGACAGAGACGAGAGAGACACAAAGAGAAAGACAGAGATAGTGAGACGGACAGACAGGAAAACAAACAAACAAACAGAGAGAGAGTGAAAGAGAGAGAGAAAGGGGGGGGGGGGGGGGGGGGCAGACGTGTGTGGCATTTGTGAGATCACAGGCATACAGGCACTGATACTAAGAATCTAAGTATTATGTTTGTATAGTTGGACAACATGACCTCATGAACGCAGGAAGAGAATTTTAAAACACTGACCTCAAACATAAAGGTTACATTTGAAATAAAATAAGAAAAACAAACAAACAAATCAACAACAACAACACTACTACAAAAAGGGGGGCGGGGGCGGGGCGGGGGTGGGTTGTTTGATTCGACGCGTAACGTAATGAAATACTTTATTTGACATATAATCCTTTGATACCATTTGAACAAACTTTGCGAGACATAGGTACGCCATTTTGGCACAGACTCTATCTTGGGACGGGTTGGCGGGCCTCCTCTGTTGAAATGTTGAGTTTCTTCGTCGTTTTTTGTTTGTTTGTTTGTTTTTTGTGTGTATCTTTTTCCCGAGGAATAACAAAGACTTGTCGGACAGAATCAGTTTAGCTCTCTGTCTGTACACGGAGAGCAGTCTTTTATTAGGATCAACACCTGTGTCACTGTGGTCTGTAGGTGTGTTGATGCTCTGTTTCAAGAAAATATTTGAAAGGAGAGCCGGGGGAAGCAGAAATAAGAAGGAGGAAGAGAAAGTAAAAAGAGGAAAGGAGACAGTAAAGAAACAGACTGAAGAAAAAGAGCAAGCAAGAAAGAAAGAATGAAAAAAAAATTCCGAAAGAAAAAAAAAGCTAAGAAAGAAAGAAGAGAAGACAAACTAAGGAAGAAAAAGAAAGAAAGAAAGAAAGGAATGTAAAAAAAAAGTACAACAAGCTAAAGGTGACCGGGAAAGAATAGGTGCAAAAGCTATATATCAAACGAGGAAACAAAGAGAAAAAATCAACATAATGAAAGACTGATGACAAGACATTAAGAGGAAAGAGAGAGAGAGAGAGAGAGAGGCGAGAGAGAGAGAGAGAGAGAGAGAGAGAGAGAGCCAGAGAAAATTAGAAAGAAAGAGCTAAAGAAAGAAAGAAACACAGACAGGCAGACAGAAACAAAGAACAAAGAGAGAGAGAGAAAGAAAAGGAAGAAAGAAAGGAAAGAAAGAAAGAAGGAAAGAAGAAAGAAAGACAGACAGACAGAAAGGGAGAAAGAAAGAAAGAAAGACAAATAGACACAAAGACAGAAAGAAAGAAAAGAAAGAAAGACAGACACAAAGAAATAAATAAAGAAAGAAAGACACAAAGAAAGAAAGAAAGAAAGAGAGAGAAAGAAAGAGAAAGAAAGAAAGAAAAGAAAGAAAGAAAGAAAAAACAAAAGAAAGAAAGAAAGCTAAAAGGAAAAGAAAGAAAGAAAGACACAAAGAAAGAAAGAAAAGAAGAAAGACAGACAGACAACACACAAAGAAAGAAAGAAAAGAAAGAAAGATAGACAGATGAAAGAGAAAAAGAAAGAAACAAAGAAAGAACAAAAAGAAGAAAAGAAAGGTAAAAGAAGAAGAAAGAAAAGAAAAGAAACAAAGAAAGAGAAGAAAGAAAGAAAGAAAGAAAGAAAAAGAAAGAAAGAAATGAAAGACATGCAGAGAATTAAAAAAAAAAAAAAAAAAAAAAAACCGACACGTCAAGTGGAGTTCATGTCTGGAAGCATGCACACGGTTGCAGAACACTTGCATCCTTCCAGATGTCACCGGTTCGGTTCC
>JADBJO010003495.1:175000-177500 GCA_016801955.1 Conus betulinus
GTATGACCTCTGTAAAATTGCTACGCATTAATTTGTAAACTGTTTGTCTCTCTGACTGTCTGTCTGTTTCTATGTCTGTGTTTCTGTGTTTCTGTCTGTCTGTCTCTGTGTCTGTCTGTCTTTGTCTGTCTGTCTGTCTGTCTGTGTCTGTTTCTGTCTGTGTTTCTCTGTCTGTCTGTCTGTCTGTCTGTCTGTCTGTCTGTCTCTCTCTCTCTCTCTCTCTCTCTCTCTCTCTCTCTCTCTCTCTCTCTCTCTCTCTCTCTCTCTCTCTCTCTCTCCCCCTCTCTTCTAACCAAGCTGCTACTATCAAGATTATCAGACTTTCATTCTAAAGGAGACCAAACTTTGTCAGAAACCAAGGCCTCAGTGCTGAGCTCCTCTTGGCACCAAGATCCGGAATTTTGACACCTGTGTGCACCCAGTTCTATGGGCCTAAAGAGAGAAGTGGCACGTTGGTATGGATGACCTACTCAGCAGTGATGGGGGTAATCGATTTTGTCTGCATCCTCGCATTAACTCCTCTTTCCATCATTTTTCTGGAGAATCTTGAGAAATGTTGAGAAGCAGACCAAGTGCGAAGCGGCATTGCATGAGATCTGCTTGCCTGCATCATCTGTCTGTCTGTCTACTGTCTGTCTGTCTGTCTGTCTGTCTGTCTGTCTGTCTCTCTCTCTCTCTCTCTCTCTCTCTCTCTCTCTCTCTCTTCTCTCTCTCCTCTCTCTCTCTCTCTCTCTCTCTGTCGCTGTTTCTCTCTCTCTCTTTGTCTCTCTGTCCCTCTCTGTTGTCTCTCTCTCTCTCTCTGTCTCTCTCTCACTCACTCCTCCTTATCTCTGTCTTTGTCTGTCTGTCTCTCTCTCTCTCTCTCACTTTGTCTTTGTTTTTGTCTCTCTTTGTCTCTCTCTGTGTCTAGCTCCGTCTCTGTCTGTCTGTCTGTCTCTCTCTCTTTTTTTACGTGAACTTAACCAACGCATGATTGACCGTTATAGACAAAATTAGGATAGCAAAATACTTAATAGTGACAGATATGTAACAGCAAAGTGTTCGTGAGATTTCGACTTGGTATTAGTGATTTGAATGTCCATCAAAGATATACACTAAACTCCAAAAACTGTCCATTCTATAATCAAATCGAGGACGAAATACATTTTTGATTGTTTGTCCATCCTATAAAGATTTAAGAGATAAATACATTTTTGCCTCATACTAGAAATGTTCATCAAGTGTCATTGCTTCTTTTACTGCAAAATGAAAAGAGAATTGTAACTCGCTCTGTAGCTATGTCCATTTTTAAAGCACTAAAACGAAGAGAGGAACTGTTATCAGTTAACACAAAATGCCAGAGTAATTTCAGGAAGAATATTTTGTTATGCAAATATGACTTGAGTTGACTTAAGTCTCTCTCTCTCTCTCTCCTCTCTCTCTCTCTCTCTCTCTCGTCGCTCTCGCTCTCTCGCTCTCTCTCGCTCTGTTCTCTTCTTAAGCGATGCCATTTTTTTATTTGAGGTTGCTCATGTGTACAAAGGTTCCAAAAGACGAAAGCTCATGTAACATATCATGGACAGATCTGTGTTGTTGCTGATAGGCTCAGTCATCTCTACCATTAAGAATTACCATCGGAATACGAAAATTTTTCTCTCCTCTTCCAAAATAAAGGACAAAGCGAGTACAGGAGAAGCTGCTTGAAAGGAGAGTATGGTGCTTGACCACAAGCCTAATCAGCAACAACGTTGAGTTGTTCACAGCACTAAGACTTGGACAGTCTGGCTTCTGTTATACATATGTAGACCAGGTCCATCCAAGTATGTGCCACTGGGAACAAGAAGCAGCCTCCCGGGATGGTAACGATGATGATGATTGGTGTCCACTTTCTCTCCCACTCTCAGCTTTTTTCTTACTTCAACTCTGCAAAGAGAACCTCGGGAACCTGTCTGTGAGGGGCTGTTGAGGGGGGGTAAAGGTGGGGTGTCCATCCCATTGATCTTTTTCTTTTCTTTACTTTCTTTTTTTTTCACATTAAAGGCCCGTTTTATAGGTCTCGGGGTGTAAAAGTGCGGTTTAGCTGAAGTAGTTGAGTGTGGTGAGTGTTTTGTGGGTTGTGAACCGGTCTTTTAGGCTACTGTCAAAAACTCCCACTTTTTCCGTCCAACTTCTCTGTCTGTCTCTCTGTCTGGCTGTCTCTGTCTGTCTCTGTCTGTCTCTGTCTCTGTCTCTCTCTCTCTCTCTCTCTCTCTCTCTCTCTCTCTCTCTCTCTGTCAACGAAGTCATTATTTGGTTTTGGGGATGTTCATTTTGTATACAGGTTCCAAAAGTAGAAAAGCTGATGTCACATACCATGGAGCGATCTGTATCGCCGATATCATGCTCATATATTGCTGTCTTTGAAAAAAAACAACAACAACAACAACAACAAACTTTCGTCTGAATTTGAAACTTTTCTTTAACAGTCAGTAGCCGTGACTTTTAGAGAACACAAAGGAATGGTGTTTGAGGAAAGGCCCAT
>JADBJO010003495.1:182500-190000 GCA_016801955.1 Conus betulinus
ACAGGACATTCTCGTGACTTTGAGACAGACATGAAGTTGTAACATTACAAAAAAAAAAAAATGCGCGTTAACATCACACGCTCTCCCTCTGCTACCTTCTTCCCCCCCCCCCCCCCTACTCACACCCCCTTCTCTCTCTCTCTCTCTCTCTCTCTCTCTATCTCTCTATCTCTCTCTCTCCTCATGGTAGGTCTGGTACCATACTGGATGTTGATCATGTTCAGTAGATGCCATGCCTAACGTTTACAAAAAGAATATTCGTCATAATTGCCCCACCAAAAAAAAAAAAAAAAACAACTTAGCAACAACAAAAGCCTTGTGTTGACCACTTAGCATGGAAATTTAAACATGGTTTTTTTTTTCCTGGTACCCAACCAATTGTAAGGGAAACACGTGTAAGAATACATGGCACAAAATGTGGTACCCCTGTAACTGCCCAATCGCTCTTCTTTACCTGACCATCATTGGTAATGAAAGGGATCCTCTTTCCGCTTCTTTCTTTCCTTAGTTCTTGTTCTTTTTGTCTTTTTGAATCTGCCTCCCAATTAACCACTTCCTCCATTGGGTGAAGACCTCCCTGAAAAAATGCCCAGTTAGTGGCAGAGTGGGTGGGACAGGTAGGGGATCAGCCCAAAGGTTTGTTTGTTTTTTGTCTGACATGAAATGATGCTTTTAAGAATCACGAAGAACGTTGGGCCATGGAGTTCAGTTAGGGTGGGTAGAGTGTCAGGGTGCTACTTAATACAATAATAACTAATAATAATGAATACATTCATATTAGCGCCTATTCTCGGCTAGAGACTGGGACCAAGCTCTAACCGCTTTACAAGCGACACTCGTTCAGGGACGCGAGATATATATGACCCGAAGGACTGGGAATAAGGTGACTGTGAAATTAGTTACAACATTATGTTCTCTCGTCTTTCCGTCTGTCTGTCGTCTGTCATTGCATGCTCTATCGTGTCTGTCATGTCTGTCTGTCTGTCTCTCTCTGATCTCCTCTCTCTCTCTCTCTCTCTCTCTCAGTCTCTCTCTCGTCCGCCAGGACTGTCGTCTGACTGACCTCTCGACTCTTTTTTTTCTTCTCTTCTTCTTCATTCTTCTTCTTCTTCTTCTTCTTTTCTTTTCCCAACCAGGTCAAACATTAAAGTCATAAGATTTGTCTATGAGCTTGATACCAAAAACAATTTGTATCGCCGAGACTTGATGAAATGACTTTTCTGTTGTAAACAGAGGCCCCATGCTCTCTCTCTCTCCTAGCCAGAGAATCTCTTCTCTCATGCTCCTCATGATATATCTTCTGTTTCATTAACAGTTCTAGTCACCCGATGTGCTACAAGGACTCTCTCATTCCCCCTCTCTCCCACTCTCTCTCTCTCTACCCTCCCTCTCTCTCCCTCTCTCTCTCTCTCTCCCCTCATTCCCTTCATCCATTCTAGCATCCCCCAGATGTGTACTCCACCCCCCCCCCCCCCCCCCCCCCCCAAACAAACCCCCTCCACCCCCCCCCCACCCCCCCCCCCCCCACCCCCCCCCCCCCCCCCCCCCGTCTTATATTTGGTTCTTTTACTTTTCCTCCTTTTTTTTCAACGCTAAGACCACCGTTTTGGCTATGATGATGGAGCTCATGCCAGTACTGAAATTGTAAAAAAAAAATGTTTCCATTACTTACACAGCACTCAAGCCCATTCCGTTATGGTCCGCACCAGGAACAGAGGGTTAGTGACGTGACCCCTGGGTTCCCACGCAAATAGCACGAGAGTGCTTATCCTCATCTTCCATTTATGTCACGTGTGTTCTTCCTTTAAAACCTTTGACGATTCTGACACAGCCGTAGTAGTTCATGGTAGAACAAGACTAGGGATAGATCCAAGGGGGGGGGCCTCCGCTGATACTCAACCTTGTTCCATTGGCTAGCAGAATCCGGTAGGATGGTCGTTCCTCCCATTCTGGTTGCTTTGAATAATGCTATGGTTATGGTTATAGTCCACCGCTCCCCAAAACACCCACACACAAACCAACCAAAAAAAAAAAAAAAAAAAAAAAAAAAAAAAACCAAAACAAACCACACGGTCTGGAGCCTCGCTGTCTCTTAGCTGCTGTGTTTTCTTTATTTTGTAACTTCGTAGTTCCTCTGCCTCTATTCGTGCAGCTTCTAGCGACTTACCCTCAACCTCTTGTCTGCCTCGCTTGTTCTCTCTGTACTCGATCTGGTCTCTGTCTGTCAGTCCCAGTCTCGCCTCTGTCTGTCTCTCTTTCTGATATATCTTCTCCTCTCACTCTCTCTCTCTCTCTTTCTCCTCTCTCTCATCCTCTCTCTCTCTCCCTCTCTCACGGAAAAGATAATAGCAACAGTGGACAAACTTAGTTACAGTACGGCTACAGACCCGCGTGTGTTCAATACCCTGCACTATAAACCAATACTTTTGCCACCACTAAAGGTTTTTGTCGCTGTTGTCCGACCTTCCCCTGCCTCAACAAAATGCACCTGTAAACGAGATGTATTGGGCTGTGAGATCGCCTTTTTGCGTGGATAATACTATGGTTAGTGTTGACAATGGTGGATAACTTACGGGCACAGGGGCAACTATTTGACTTTCATTACACATGGCATCCACAAACGAAGGCCCACCATAAAACGTTTTGCTGTTTTGTATACAAGGCATTATGATTTAAAGTAAGTTATGCAGTTGGAATAGTAGGTTGGGTACTGTTTAATATTTTGTTAGTCGCTACATTGTTGCCTTTGATGGGATAGCTAACTGATTGTTCCTTTTTCTTTTTCGAAAGGATTTGTTTCACATACCCCCTTCAGATGGGGCTACAGCCTACCATGACTAAAACATCCGTATCTGTGTCCAGTTGCCGTTATCCGTATCCGTCTCTATCTCGTTTATCTCTCCCACCCAAAGCCCCCACCCCCACCGCCAATCCAGGGACGCAATCTCTCTCTCCTCTCTCTCCTCCTCCTCTCTCTCTTCTCTCCTCTCTCTCTCTCTCTCTCTCTCTCGCTCTTACACACTCGTTACATGCTAGTGAAAATAAGTAGGAGTGATTGGTCCTGTGTGTTGTAGCAAATTATTGAGGATATGCCCCCCAGCTGCCCTGCTATTCTCCATCACTTCCATAAGCCTACCTGGTCCATAAA
This sequence comes from Conus betulinus, assembly GCA_016801955.1. NCBI lineage: Eukaryota > Metazoa > Mollusca > Gastropoda > Neogastropoda > Conidae > Conus > Conus betulinus. The sequence goes on from JADBJO010003495.1 coordinate 185,649, forward strand.
ACTAGCCGGCCTGTGCTTCATGTTGACTGGTAAGTCCATCAACAAGCCTGACTTGCAACCAGCTAACTTGAAAGACCTTTTTTTACCGCATAGCAACCCGGTACTTCCTCTATACTTCCCAAGTATCTGCCAGGAATAGGATTTGCCCCAAACTTAGGACCTAGTTAATGGAGACGGGATGGGGAGAGGGGGCACCACGGTGACCGTCGGCCCGGATCGTTTGTCTTACTTCTTGACACTCAAAGGCTACTTTGGGGGCAAAGGGGTTTCTGGCGTTGTTATTGGGACAAAGAGGGTTCTGATTTCAAGGTTTCAGCTGGTGTGCAAAATTGGGTGGTGGTGGGGTTAATTTGTCGCTCGGAAGAACTCTACAGTCGGCTGTGTCTCTGTCCCTCTCGACTCTCTCTCTCTCGGCTCTACTCTACTCCTTCTCTCACTCGCTTCTCATCCTCTCTGTCATTAGCTCTACCCTAACCCGACTACCATTCTTCTCCCCGCACCAGAGTGCCTTGCGTACATTAATAATAGAATACATACATATATGAAACACACACAAAAACTGCATCAACACCCCACACATGACACTTACACACACCATCACAAAACACACAAACACCACACACAGCACCAACACACACAACCACAACACACACCAACACCCACACCACAAACCACAATATCCTATCTTTTCTATTCTATCTAATGATGACTTCTATCTATCTTATATATATCATACGATATATATCACTATATATATATCATAGATATTATTATACGACTAATACTATTCCTTATATATCGCAAGTCCAAACGCCCCCACCTTTATTGGCGAAGAACATCTCTCCGTTTATTCAACAAATCCATTAGAGTACTGTGCTTCTAATTCAGAGCGATCGTACTATGCGGAACTATGCTATAGGACGTCAGCGGGATTCATTCTCAGCTATAGCGATCCAGATCATTAGATGATTTTACTTACCTTAAAGAGTGGGGGGAAAAACTGTGGAAAGAAATACTTTTGGAAGTTTAACTAGTGATCTATGAGAGACAAAACAATATGGTAGATGAAAAAAAAATGATAGACGAAGGTGATATGTGAATATTCATCTGACCCCCAGTATGATACTACTACAAATTAACGATACATCTTTGACAGAAATTGAAGAACCGTGTCTGATAAATATTTATAGATTTTTTACTAATGAAAAATTCGATCAAAAACTATTGCTTATGCTACTATGAGGAAAAAGAAAGCTATTGAAAAAGGAAGAAAACTAGTTAAAAATATTGAGAATTAGACAAAAAAAGAAAATAAAACAGCAAAGAACATAGAATTGCTAAAGGGAAAATGAAACAAGAGGTAGTTTTTCACTCAGAGAGCAAAAAAAATACAAGGAGTGATATTAAGGTCTAGGGGCAAAAGCGATAGCAGAAGGGGAAAAGGTAACAAAATATTTTGTAACTTGGAAAAAAAGGCACTTCGTAACAACAGTATGACAAAGCTAGGGAAATCAAACCGGAGATTTACTTGATGACCCAGAACCGAATAAAACCCGAAGTAAATGAGTTTTACTGTAAAATTATATAAGAAAAACAGTTTAGATATCTGTGAAAATAAGTGATTTAGGTTATAAGCATCCTACACTATCACAAGAAGAGGGGACTACTATAAGAAGGGAAATAAGTTAGAAGAAGAAGCAAGGTTATGCATTACAAACATATGAAAAAATGGAAAGAGTCCCGGTACGGATGGATTGGAGCTGAATGTTAATTTTATAATTCTTTTGGAAAAAAAATGGGACCATTCGTCGTGCGCGCTCGAAAACCAGGCGTTCAAAGACGGAGAACTTTCAGCAACACAACAAACAGGGCTCTTACTTACTTGCATTCTCCAAACCAGAAAAAAATCTAAAGAAACCATAAAAAATTGGAGAACAATGTCATTATAAATGTTTAGATAACGATCGAGGACACGCATCGGGTATTGCAAAACAGAATTAAGACAAACTCTCGAAAAACCTCAGTAATGCGGATCAGGATGGATTTGTAGCCAAAACCGATATCTTGGGGACAATATTAGACTTGATTTACGATTTATCTATTATCTTGACACCAATCTCTAGGCCTGGTCTACTTGCCTCTGTTTAGACTTGAAAAAAAGCTTTCGACTCTTGGATTGGCAAATTTTTTGTTTACAGTTCTGGAAGCCTTGGGTTTGGAGAGGGTCTTTGTAAAATGGATACGAAACCATTTTACACAGATTATCAACTCAAACAGTCTAGTCAATGGCAAGTAAGCTGATTGGTTTCCAAATAGAACGAGGGGAAATCGTAGGCAAGGAGACACACTTTCACCTTATTAATTTATACTCTGCATAGACGATTTTAGCCATTCTGATCAAGAGGAAGACAAAGCTTATAAAAGGCATTGCCCCATCAATCCACGAAGGGGGGCTTACACACAAAATATCTCAATTTGGATGATGATGCGCAGCTAAGGAATAATGGTGTGATAGATTATCCTTGAAAAGCGTCTATTCAGTTGATTTTAAATTTGGGAAACGTTCTCAGGGCTTTTTATGAATGAAAATAAAACACAAGCAATCTGGTCCGGAAAAAGTAAAAAGAATTCAACAAATAAAATCATGCAACATTTAGATATTAATTTGGAATCCAGAAAAAAATTAGACCTACTCGGTATATGCTCAGCCGTTTCAAATATGTATTATAAAAAAGGATTGTGGATCAAGCTAATTTGTCACGCACGAAAAATGTCGGGAAATAAACGCTCTTTCCAATATTTGGATGAAAAGCAAATATAACTCCTCTTGGAGAGGTGCTGTATAAACATCCTATAAGATCACTAAAATCTAAGACAACTCTAGGACCGCTGTCCCAAACCACCAGATGAGTTGTGGATAAGCTCCATGAAAATGTGTTTTCGTTTTTAATTTGGAATGGTAACAAGTGAAATTAGCCGATAACGGTAATAGCAGTGTTAAGATTATGGTGGTCTAACCGTACCAGATATCTGCTGTAGATATGGACTCTTTATCCTTGGACTTTGCAGCACGTCAGCGGCATATCCTTTCGTGACGATAAGAACTCATGTCGCGATAAGTAGGCTGAAAGACTACTAACATAGGATAAATGGACACAAATGTTTGCAATGGATATAATCCATTTCTTACTAAAATTTAAAAATATGACCCCAAGCTACAGCTTTATATATAAAAATCATAACAACATCTTGTGGAACACATATCTATGTGGCATACAGTCATTTTTGCAATATAGTACAACCAAAAACACAAACAGAGTGTACTTTCAGAACCAGTGGTTTTATAATGAACAATTTAAACTTTCGGACCAAATTGATTAAGTATAGAAATTGTGCCTCCAAAGAAGGGTCAATCTGTTGCACATTTTCTTGACAACAACGGAAAAATTCCTTAGCATACTGGAATTTAATAGAAATTTGGACTAATGATATACATTTTCTGGCTTTTAGGCTCCCTAAATGTCCATTAAGAAATATCCTTTCAGAATATATAAAAACCAAAGAATAAATGAAAATAAACAATTGCCGCACATGATTTCCTGGGGCATTAAAATTAATATATTCCATATCTAAAGGTACGAGGTTGTTCTCATGATATATTAATCAATGGACAACAAACCACACAATTCTTTCAAAAAAAATGGAGACTGGAAGATGCTAGGGATAGATACTTCAGTGGAAAGAGGTTTTTAAAAAAGTGCAGAAAATACCAGATGTCAAGATCCCAATTGAAATGGCTTGCAGGTTGCGCATTGTACATAGAATTCCTCTGGACAAATGTCGTACTGAAAGAAATGAATATTACAGACCCCTTTAGGTATGTACTTGGGATTTTCGTTGTAATATCAATCAAAGGCCAGTATGAAAACTTATTCTGGACATGCAAAATCTCAAATCGTTTCTGGAAAAACCTTGAACAATTATTAAAAACAAAAAATGTACAACATGTACCAACATCAGTATAACTCAAAAACTCCATCATTATATTGCATAGAATATAATCTGAAACAGTAAAAAGTATGTCTTAAAAAGAAAAAAAGGAAAAAAAAGGATTAAAGGAGAGAGAAAAGGAAAAAAGAGAAAGGGAAGGAAGGGAAAAAAAAAAAACAAACAAACAAAAAAGAGTAAAACCGTGAATCCAAATGTAAAAATAGCTGCAAAACGAACCGACATCCACCCTCTCTCTCTCTCTCTCTCTCTCTCTCTCTAAAGTTTGACCTTTCTTAATGTCTGTGCCGTTATGTTTGTATAGGTATATGTGTGGGTAAAGGGTGATAAGCCTTCATATCTGC
>JADBJO010003495.1:195000-197500 GCA_016801955.1 Conus betulinus
TTGATGTCCCACTCTCTCTTATGTGCTGTCTGTCTGTCTGTCTGTCTGACTCTCTCTCTCTCTCTCTCCTCTTCCTCTCTCTCTCTCCTCTCTCTCTCTCCTCTCTCTCTCTCTCTCTCTCTCGTTCACCTCTGTTTTCTCCCCTCTCTCTTTTTCCTCCCACAATCGCCTCCCCTTCTCTCTCTTCCCCCCCCCCCCCCCCCCCCCCCCCACCCCTATTATGTCTCCATTCCAGAGATTTAGGTCGAATTCAACAAATTCTTAGAAAAAGTATTCAAACATGCCTTACGCGCTCCCTTTCAACAGCTGCCAGTCGTGATGTAACGCTACAAATCATCACTGTCTGACTTGGAGCAGCCACAACACACATCCTGGTTACTAACGCTGTTCAGCATCAGGAGTACCTCATCTTCTGATATATGGTAAACATCTGCTCCTAGTCTTTGTGAGAGGGAATGGAGGCAGTAGCCATTAATCTTCTTTGACTTCGAAGACCATTTTATGGGTCAAAAGGGTGTGAACAGGAGGATTTTGCTCAAAGAAGCTACGGCCTTTATGGCGTTGTGAACACAAGTGCTGCGGGTTACCCTGTTATGAAAGTTCAATTATTATATGTTACCCTCTCTCTCTCTCTCTCTCTCTCTCTCTCTCTCTCTCTCTCTCTCTCTCTCTCTCTGTTTCCTATCTCCCTCTTGGTGTCTCTCTCTCTCTCTTTGCTAAGTCTCAGTCTCTCACTCTCTAAATCTGTATCTGTGCCTGTCTATCTGTCTGTCTGTCTGTTTAACTGCCTGCCTCCATGCCTGTCTGGCTGGATGCCTGCCTGCCTACCTCTCTCTTCGTCTGTCTGTCTGCTTGCCTGTTTGTCTGTCTCTGTCACTGTCTCTTTGTCTGTCTATATGTCTGTCTCTGTCCCTGTGTCTGACGAACTGACTCTCTCTGTGTCTCTGTCTCTGTCTGTCTGTCTGTCTGTCTGTCTGTCTATCTCTCTCTGTCTCTCTCTCTCTCTCTCTCTCTCTCTCTCTCTCTCTGTCTCTCTCTCTCTCTCTCTCTTGTCTCTCTGTCTCTCTCTCTCTCTCTCTCTCTCTCTCTCTCTCTCTCTCTCTCTCTCTCTCTCTCTCCCCCCTAATAGCCCCATTTCCCACTCTTCCCCTTCCCACCTATCTTTTGTTTTGTTCTGTTTCCATGCCACGCATTTAAGTCAAATTCAACAGACGTATACAAAAGTAATCACATAGACACGAGCACCCACCTTTTGAACAGCTGCCTTTATGATGTAGCATCTGCGCGGACAAAACATCATGTCTGACTTGGAGCAGTCACAACACACATCCTGGTACCAAGACTTATAAGTGTCAGAAGTACCCTCATCTTCTAAAGATCGCAAAACCTTGTCCTTGAAACCTTTTAAGAGGGAGAGGGAGGCAGTAGACATTAATCTCCCTTGACTTTAAAGGTCATTTTATGGGTCAATAGGCGCGAACAGGAGGATTCCACTCACATAAGCTGCGGGCCTGTATGGTATGGGTTATCTTCTTACCATAAAATACACCGTCATGTGCTCTCTCTCTCTCTCTCTCTCTCTCTCTCTCTCTCTCTCTCTCTCTCTCTCTCTCCTTTGATGTCCCACTCTCTCTTTTAAACTAGTTTCAATCTCTCCCTCTCTGTCTCTGTCTATCCGTCTGTCTGTTTGCCTGAATGCCAGCCTGCCTATGTGCTGTCTGTCTGTCTGTCTGTCTGTTTCTCTCTCTCTCTGATGTTTGTTTGGACAGACCTAAACACCGTTCTATTGCCATCAGAAGTCATCTGTCTGCTTGTCTGTTTGTCTGTCAGTTTGTCTGTCTGTCTGCTCTCTCTGTCTCTGTCTCCTCCTCCCTCCTCCTTCTTCTTCTTCTTCTTCTTTATCTTCTTCTTCTCCTCCTCCTCCTCCTTCTTCCCACTATACGCATCTTTCAATCCTAATACTCTCCATTCCAACCGAGTGCAAACAACGTCCCTTTGTCCAGGAAATCCAACCCGTGACAGTAACGGCGCTTATCTCGATACGGTGAGTTAAACCTTTGTCTGTTGAACATTTCTGGGAGCTGATCAGACGATGTAGTTTTAGAGGAGAGAGTAACTATACGTTGGCTTGACTTGTGTCATGGCTTCACCTGGGAACATTTATACCAAGCCATGTCAAAAGAAACGAGACGGGTAACCCGATCTGTCTGGCGTATCCTGTCACATAGTTGCTACACTTTTTCATTGAAGATGATTATCATTATCGTGCTTACATATCGTCTATCCCCAGTTAGAGACCAAGCTCCAGGTTTTTTTTTTTACGATACATGCTCACTTGTACACACTAGATGCTTAAATGGGGTTGTATATAGCCAGCTGTGGAGCTGTCTGCCGGCGCTTATTACTCGTTTCCTTTGCCATTCAGTCAAATATCAGTCACCCAGACTTTCGCTGCTTCCTTCAATGTTGTACGGGAGGATGCATGTGAATATGTGTCACC
>JADBJO010003495.1:205000-207500 GCA_016801955.1 Conus betulinus
ACTAGAGAAGACTGAGTAAGACTGTGGTCAGTGATCATGGAATGACGGTCAACAGGTGGGCAGTGTAGTAAGAAGTGAGAGAGAAATTGGTATCTATTTAACGGACGGCAGGGGTGAGCTTTCAAACATGAGAGATAAGGTTGGTCGCCTGTAATGCTAGTGGCTGCTCGGTATAATCGCGTCCTTATTCGTTTTATATTCTTATCTCATCTTTTTTTTCTTCTTTCTTTCTCCCGATTTAACAGTTGGCTTCTTTTGTAGCTTGTATATGACCAGGTGTATTGAGAGAGAGAGAGAGAGAGAGAGAGAGAGAGAGAGACAGACAGACAGACAGACAGACAGATACCGATAGACATACATAGAGAGATGCAGAGTGAGACAGAGACAGACAGACAATGACAAGAGAGAGAGAGAGAGAGAGAGAGAGAGAGAGAGAGAGAGAGAGAGAGAGAGTGAGCGTGATAGAGGGGGGTGGGGGTGGGGAGGAATGGAGAAAGCAGAGGAAAGAATGGGGGGTGGAAGACGAGGATGTGATGAAAAAGCGAATAGACAAGAACGAGCGACGAGAGAGAGAGAGAGAGAGAGAGAGAGAGAGAGAGAGAGAGAGAGAGAAGGAGAGAAAGAGAGAGAGGGGGGGAGAGAGAGAAGATAGACAGACAGAGACAGACAGACAGAATGACAGAGAGAGAGAGAGAGAGAGACAGAGACAGAGACAGGAGAGGAGAGAGTTGGGGTGTTTAAGGTACATACATGCTGACAGTTAGATGAATAGAGTGTGCAGGCAGTTAGTCAGGCAAAGTCGTCGGAGGGGCTGAATGGAGAGTTCATCCAGTTTTGAAATCATAAAACACTTTTTCAACTGACGTTAAATAATAGACACACGTCAAGGCTGTGAAACATTCACATATTACGCACTAATTTATGGGGAAATTTGCTAGGAGCAAGCTGCTCGTTATTCAATATTCTCCTGGGGTGCACCTTTCAGACTTCAATGTCAGCAGCTAATCAATTTATTTCCCATATGCCCCTTTCCTCTGAGAGGTAATCCGGTGATTATCTTGGGGAACAAGCTTCAATTATCACTAGTTCTTCACGATTCTGCTAGGTGGTTGTTAGGTAAGCATCATTATATCTTATTCATGAAGATTTAAAGTCTTTCAAAACGAAATCACTGTCATGCCCACAACCAGAGTGGGGTAGGAGGGCTTGTAATGTGAAAGGGCTTCAGGTTTGGTAGAATGCGCGTTCCCAGACTAGTATAGAATGTCATACGCCCAATGCAATGTTCAGTTTCTGCTGAAGTGGATGCTCTTGTTTCTTGGAAGTAATGGAAACTAATAAGAAATATATACTAGGAGAAGAACACTTTTCAAAAACATGGGTTCTCTGATCTCATAAAAGCTGGGGAAAAGGGATCATAGCAGTGTGCTTGAGAGGGCGTGTGTGTCTTCCTTTCTTCTTTCTTATTTTTGAGAATGGTTGAGTCCTGGGGCATGAGTGTGTGAGTTCATGTGGAGTTGATAGGTGACTCAGACTAAAGTCTGACAAAATAATTATGAGCACTCTATGATACTGTGAGCGTATTGGCTATCTCTCCATACTAAGTTACATCAGGCCCTGATGCACTTTCAGCTCTGCAAGAACTCCAGTTGTGGCTTCTAAACATGTCGAGTGTAACACATTTCAGACAAGGCGTGAAGACTGAATGTGATTACAAACAATGCTTCTAATTTGCCGCCAGAACCAAGGCACTTACAATGAAGAAAACTGTTTATGAATGGGTTGGTCCTGATCAATCAAACTTTTTTTTCTGACTTCCTGGAAGTCTAAACACTGACAAAGACCTCAGATTCTTTGCGGTTCCCAAAATTATTATCAGCTATGACCACCAACACGAGAGCGTGGTACTTCCAACAGAATACCAGCTATAACGTCCTCTATCACTATCGTCTGGATACCACAGCCTCATGCTACACGATACAAAAAGATTAAAATCTCTGATCAGGTTAAGTACCTTGCTTTGAAAGATGGGATGAAGGCAGAGGTAGGGGAGGGAGTCATTGTTGTCCTTGGCTGATATCTATTTTTGCTATCGTCTGCAACCAAAGCGACCGGGAAGTCCTCAAACGAGACAAGTGTATTCCAGCTCAGACACACCCTCAGGATACTTCCCCCTCTGTCCGTCTTTTTCCCTCGCACGCATCAAGGAGGATAAACACATGAGTGAACCGGAGGAAACTGGAGTCACTGCTGGTTGAGTGACATTTAGCAGGTGGGCGAGTGGGTGAGAGGTGAGGGAGAGATCGGTATCTACGTGGCCGATGCCAGCGGTAATCTTTGAAACGTGACAGATTAAAGCCAGAGATAGTTTTTCTGCCTGCGCGATGGTGGCTAGCCTGCTTTTTCTTTTGGTGTTCTTTCCTTTCTTTTCCGTTCTTTTTCTTTTACGTTTTTTTTTTCACAGTATGGCTACAAAAACACAGAGAGAGAGAGAGAGAGA
>JADBJO010003495.1:220000-222500 GCA_016801955.1 Conus betulinus
TGAGGAAAACGTTAGGAGACTGCTGGATAGAGAAGATGAAAATGAATAAAAATACCATAATCGTAAATTCCCCCACCCCCATCCCATACCCCTACTCCACCTCCCCAGCACCTGCCTAATTCTTCACTCTCACCCCTCTTTCAACGAGTCTTTTTCTCTCCCACCTTCGGCATTGCTTATTTATGAATTCATTAGTTTTCTCCATGTATTTATCATTTTTTTTGTTTGTTACCTTTTTTGGCAGTTTTTTTTTTTTTACCGTTTTTCATCTCAGTGGAATTGAATTCTCTGGGGAGGAAACGAGCGGTATTACTCTCACACAGAGTGTTCATTTCCGGAGGTACAAAAAACAACAACGACAATAGCAGCAGCAGCAGCAGCAGCAACAACAACAACAACAAACAATCGCCTCAAAAACAACAACAGCAAAGATAACGGAAGGCACAACAACAACAACACTAACAACAACGACGACGACGAAAGCAACAACAACAACAACTGTAGCATCAGCAGCAATAACACACACACACACACACACACACACACACACACACACACACACACACACACACACACACACACACACACACACACACACACACACACACACACACACACACACACCTGCAGCTGCAGCAGACAAAAGCCAAATTCCTCAAGGCAAAGATCCAGGCCAGGCGCAAAAGCTGGAGAGAGAAGACAGCAGCCCTGAACCTTGAGAAAGGTGGCTCAAAACTGCAACGTGAAACCCATGAAGCAGCCCCTTACTCTCCATGAGCTCCAGACAGCTCTGAGGAAACTGAAAACTCGGAAATCCCCAGGGCCAGATGGGATCACTAACGAGATGCTGAAGCACCTTGGCAGCACAGCCACCCTCAAACTTCTAGAGGTCTTCAACCTGAGCTGGGAAACTGGAGACTTGGCACAAGTTTGGAGAGAAGCCATCATGATCCCTGTCCCTCAAAAAGGCAAGGACAAGAAGAAGGCTGCCAGTTACAGGCCAATCAGCCTCACCAGCTGCGTCATCAAGACCCTAGAGAGAATGGTCAACCAGCGCCTGCTTTGGTATCTCGAGACTGAAAACATTCTGGCTCCTGAACAGGCAGGCTTCAGACAGTTTCGCAGCACAGAAGACCAGACCACCTACCTCTCCCAAGAAATCGAGGATGCGTTCCAGGAGCAAAAGCTTGTCTTTGCCACCTGGATCGATACTACAAAGGCCTTTGACAAAGTCTGGACTGATGGCCTCCTCGTGAAACTGCATAGATGTGGAGTCGCTGGCAACATGCTGCATTGGATCAGATCCTACCTCCACAACCGCAGAGCAAGAGTCACAGTCAACGGACAAAAAGCAAAAAAAAAAGTACTGCTGCGACATGGAGTCCCACAAGGAGGCGTCCTCTCGCCTACACTCTTTTTGGTCTTCATTAATGACCTCATCCAAGAACTTCCAAAGGTATCCATGCTGCACTTTATGCAGATGACCTGGTGCTGTGGTGCAAGGAAGAGCATGCCACTACTGCCACATACAGAATGCAACAAGCGGCTGACAAGCTGGCGGCATGGGCAGATAAGTGGTGTGTGGCAATCAACAAGGAGAAATCTTCCACAACACTCTTCACCTTGTCAACAAAACAAAAGGCTGGGCCCATCAAACTTGGAGGCACAGCCCTGAAACACGAAGAGGAGGCAACCTATCTTGGTGTCACCTTCGACAAGAAGCAAACCTGGCGACCACACATCCAGAAAGCTGAAGCAAAGGCCAGACGAAAGCTTGCCATTCTGCGGAAGCTAGCCGAACCAGCTGGGGAGCAAACGAACAAATACTCAAGCGCGTCTACCAGGGAGCAGTCAGGCCCCATCTTGAGTATGGCTCAACAGCTTGGTCAACAGCAGCGAAGACCCACCAGCAATCCCTGGATAGGGTCCAAAATCAAGCCCTCAGGATCATCACCGGGTCCATGCGATCCACACCAATCAAAGCCATGGAGGAGGTTACTGCCATACAGCCCCTCCACCAGAGGAGAGACGCAAAGACCATGGTTCAGGCAGAGAAATTCAAGTGCCTGCCTCAACATCCGATGAACAAGAGGATGCAGAACCTGACCAAGAATCGTCTCAAACGCGCAGTAGCTTCATCCATGAAAGCAAGAGTCTTGCCAGGGAGCATCAAGATGGCTTGCCACCTGCCAACCCACTGGACCCCTCTGATCTGCCACACAGCCCTGGAATGAAGATTTCACAAATCTTCACATCTCCACAACAGTTCCACAGGTTGCCTCAGGAGACTCTCAGGATGACATCGTCAAACGCACTCTCACACTTGCCATGATTGCTGAGAAGTACCCCGAAGAATCCTGGATACATGCGTACACCGACGGCTCAGCAACCAACGCAGTGTCTGATGGAGGAGCGGGCGTATTTATCAAGTCACCTGAGGGGGACACACACCACCACAGCAGGGATACCAACTGGGAAACACTGCTCCAATTATGCTGCA
>JADBJO010003495.1:235000-236872 GCA_016801955.1 Conus betulinus
TCTACCCAATCCCATACCACACCCTGAATACCCCCGCTGCCTTTCCCAGTGTTCCATTTACTGGAGGACAGTCCCGACGATGGAAATCAAGTCGGGAGCTGGGTGGGTGGGACAGAGTATGGGGGACCGATCACGTGCTCTTTTTGAAGCGCTGATCTGCGATGGCACTGTTTAGACTATAATGTATGCCTTGAGGCCAAAACGTGCTCCTCAAGGTCATGCGCTCGTGTGGTGTGTGTGTGTGTGTGTGTGTGTGTGGGGTGTGTGTGTGTGTGTGTGTGTGTGTTGTGCATGCTGCGTGCGTATGTATGTGTGTGTGTGTGTGTGTGTTGTGTGTGTGTGTGTGTGTGTGTGGGTGTGTGTGTGTGTGTGTGCATGCTGCGTGCGTATGTATGTGTGTGTATGCGTGTGTGTGCGTGTGTGTGTGCGTGCGTATGTGTGTGTGTTTGTTGTGTGTGTGTGTGTGTGTGTGGTGTGTGTGTGTGTGTGTGTGTGTGTGTGTGTGTGTGTGTGTTGTGTGTGTGTGTGTGTGTGTGTGTATGTGTGTGTGTCTGTATGTCTGTGTGTGCGTGTGTGTGTGTGAGCGTGTGCGGCGTGTGTAGGTGTGTGTGTATGCGTGTGTGTGCGTGGTTGTGGATGCGTGCGTGTGTGTGGGTGTGTGTGTGTGTGGTGTTTGTGTGTGTGTGGTGTGTGGTGTGTGTGTTTGTGTGTGTGTGTGCGCGCGCGCGCGCGCGCGCGCGTATGAAACGCGTTTGACTTTTAACCGTATTTTTTTTTCGATTGTTTCAGTTTTTATGTGATAAACATCTTTAGTTTGACCTCTTAATTAAAAAAGAAAAGAAAGAAAACTAAACAAAAGAAGAAAGAAAGAGAAGGAAGGAAAAGCGTGACGACCGATCGTTTATTGTGATTGTTTTCGGTTTGACCCTTTACTTAAAAGATAACAATCTCATTTTTGCACAGGCTCTGAGTAAGCGAATTATGTCTGGCTTAACAGGCATCGAGCGAAAATAAACGGCAACCGCATTTTGCACGTGACTACGCCTCAGGGGCTGGGAGGAGGGAAAAAAAAAATTTTAATCGAGATATTCGAAGGAAATAGGACCAGACGTAGATAAGATAGAAGGCCGAGAAATACACAAACAAACAAACAAACAATACACACACACGCACGCGCGCGTGCGAGTGTGTGTGTGTATGTGTGTGTGTGTGTGTTGTGTGTGTGTGTGTGTGTGGTGTGTGTGTGTGTGTGTGTGTGTGTGGTGTGTGTGTGTGGTGTGTTGTGTGTGTGTGTGTGTGTGTTGTGTGAATTCCATGAAAGCTGGAGAATATTTTCATTCAGGACATCAAATTATACCTCTTGTTTAAGAGATGCTTTGACCATTGCATCATTTTGTGAATGGTTGCTGGACTTGGAGCGGTAAGAGAATCAATGTAAAGATTCTCTCTCTCTCTCTCTCTCTCTCTCTCCTCTCTCTCTCTCTCTCTCTCTCTCTCTCTCACACACACCCACACACACACACACACACACCTCTCTCTCTCTCTTCTCTCGTCCTCTCTCTCCCTCATCCCTTTCTCCTCATCTCTCCTCTCTCTCTCTCTCTCCTTCTCTGTATGGCAACAACATGAGCTGAAATCATATTCATACGATAACGGTTTCTTACAATGCTGAAACCTATTCCTCCATATCTCTGTGTCTGTCGTTTCTCGTGGTCTCTGTCTCTCTCTGTCTCTGGGTCCTCTGTCCCCCTCTGTCTCTCGCTCTCCTCCTTTCATCTCTCTACTATCCCTCCTCTCCTATCTCTCAGTCGTCTCTCTCTCTCTTATGAATCGATTTTCATTTAGCTCATGACTTCGTTAGAACTCCTCCCG